>JACJUY010001454.1:16225-29870 GCA_014220935.1 Platorchestia sp. MABIK | reverse complement strand
CCTACCTAACGTTTAGCTTAAAATACTTAAGCAGAATGCGTCTGACTTAGAACACTTAGGCACCATCTGCATTAAGCACTTGTCTATATTAAAGAATATTTTTCTCGCATAAAATCTCAAAGTTCAATACGTAGAACAGTTCAACAAATAAAAAACGGGGTGAAATCATTCCTTCATCCATGACAAGGGTTTCTTAACATCTCATGCCGCTGTCATTTTCAGAGCAGTTATGCTATCGGGAATAATAAATTTCACCGCATATTCAACGTAGAGAAAACATGTAATTCTTTAAAAATCATGTTAGTGATGTTTTTACATCATGTGGCAAACACCATGTTGGACTCTAAAGGAGTGAGGGAAAACGTTAGCAGAGATGACAACGGTGGAAAAAATCAGTTAAAGCAACTGAAGTTATTGAACAACTGGAATACGTGATTTCTAATGTTATGTCAATTTACACCCGCAACGACGTCGACAGGGTGAACATTTCAGTTGCTAACAGAAGCAGACGAACTGTAACAACGTTCAAAAATTTGCGAGCTTTTCAACAGAACAAGTTTACGTCTCGGTTAAAACGATCGTTCACTTTCATTACTTGAGCTTTCTATACATTTTTCATGAACTGTGTTTCAAGTATTAAAAACATAACTGTGAGATTAAGGCGAATTTAAACGAAATTCGTAAATGAAAAAACATTCTCGAACTCAGAAACCAAAGACCTGGGACATTTTCATAAGGATGTTTTTGAAAACAGTTTCAACAGGTGATGTAAAGAACGTGCATAAGATTTAGATTTTACTATAGATTAATATGAACCTCTTTAGCCAGCTGCATAAAATGAGTCTTGTAAAAAGGAAGACACAGAATAGAGTTAGGAGAACGGGGAATGTAGGCACGAGGTTTGTTTTAAGACTAAATCTCTCGCACCTAAGGACAGCTAATTTGAAAGAAGTTTAGCAAACAAGAATTCAAATAGAAGGAAATATAGCGAGCTCTAAATAGAAGGCAAGAACCGGAGAAAAATGGCCCGAAACAAAATAAGAATGAAGAAAAAAAAATTATACTTCAAAGAAAGCATTGTTCAACTAAACTTTAGCTAGGGATCTTAAATTTTTTCCCTGGGAGTGCTAATATATTAGATACAATAGATGGTACTTGTGGGTTATCTGTCACTACTTTGTTTAGGGGAGAAAGTGAAAATTGTAATTGTTTTATGAATATTGAATTGATGTTCTGGACAGTATGAATGGATTTTTAATATGAGAAGGTATCCTTGTTGATTTTATTTATTTCTAATGCAATTTACCTACTTTCTCAAAATATATATAATGAATCTCTGGGACCTTTCTCTTCAGTTCTTGAAAGGTCCCAGAGATTTATTCTGGCCTGAAACAAAACAAAAATAAAAAATGATAAAAATTAATGATAATTTAATCAAGCTGACCTAATTTAACCTAACCTTAACATCAAAAGGAAACCATAAATTAAAAGTGGTGACAGAGAACCCACAAGAACCCAATAGTTATATCCCCTGACCTGAGAAGACGCGCTTGCCGGAACAATAATGAAGGCCACGTGATATATACACTAGTGAGGATATATACATATATATATATATATATATATATATTAAATGTTAGGAGGTCTGTAGCAGACCACAAAATATCACCATCTTTACAGACAAGGATATGTTACGATACCAGTAAAACTTGGTAAAGGGAACAGTGAAAAATCAACGCAATTTCTTACTTGGATCCCAAATCACTGAGCATTGTATTCATTCTCAAATAGATCTTTACGTTGGTTTCTGCTTTTGTTTTGAGCAATAAAATATTTAATTTCACTTTACAGCACTTGTGTATAACTTTTTCGCCCAAAATTAGTTCCTGTTATTCTGCGTCATCCTTCTATCAGCACAAGTTCTGCATGATTTTCTTGTCCCGAAGCGAGGGTATCTGTGTTATGAGTGGAAATTCTATTTGAGCGTTAAGAGCGTTCTGTGTTGAATGTTGCTCAGTTGATCTGTATTGATGGTCAAGCAGATTAGATGTTAGTTTAACCGCAACAAGGCCGTTCCAAAGAGAGGAAGAAAGTCCTTGAAAAATCCAATTGTCCACGAAATCTGTTAGCTTTCCCATTCACATTGCAAAATAAATTTTTATATAATAAAATGCCACATGCCTCCTTAAATGAGTAAATAAATATACATTTTTTGTGCATAATTTCTTCTATGTTACAACAATGGGAATCTCATTGAACACATTAAATTTGTGGACAATTTCATACACTTAGAGTGTTGCTCACCCTAGTATATTGGATCCGCAGGTTTAATTTTATGTTTCATTACTGTTATGATGAAGGCTACATTAGACAGTACTGTAATACCTGAATCGAAAACCAAGATAAATATACCAGCAAGATAAAATTTTGGATTAAAGCCATTTGGTAATCTGAATACCACCATTGAATAAATCCTGAATAAATTTCTCCTTCAATACAATGCAGTTCACATTCGCAGTTTGCTTTGCAGTTTCAACAGTTTCACAATAATGAATATTGATCTGAAGTTTTTGCTTGCTTGGTTGGTTTGTCCGTCTCTATTTCACGCTCTTAAATGATGTTGAATGACCGTATCTGGGATACGAGTTTCACCAGTGCACAAGTACAAAAATATTTTAATCGCAGGTTCTATTAGGATGGATATCTTTGTTCGTCATCCACACCTGGAAGATTTTTTTATAAAAATAATGTCGAATCCCGTCATTTTTGATCAGTCATGTTCACTAGAGAAGAATAGAACACTATACTCAAGGCATCCTAGCGGCAGAAAAAGAAGTCCAACGTAAACGCGCTCAAGAACAACATCCAACAAAGGAAACACTCGCAGCGGGTTCGGAGTTCCCAACGAAGTTATCCCTTCCTATGGCGGGGAGATTGTAGGCAACACGCACACGGATGAAGACGCTATAAAATGAAACGCTATTTTGTTGAGTACAGTATATGGAAGTTTGAACTTTTAAATCGAGTATTTGACGCAAATAATTGAGGAAATAAAATAAATAGAAGTAAAAGTACGTTTAAGAATTTAGATACCGCTTAAAGACCCGGCATCCGAGCGAGCAATGAATTTCGAAATTTCACTGTTCCCTTTACCAATTTTACTGGTATCGTATCATATCTCTGTCTACTGTGACATCGATATTTTGTGGTCTTTCATAGACCCTCTTGGCCTGATTATTAGTCGTAAATTAAGTGATTTTCTCTGTCCGGCGAGTCCTCACGGGGTAACAGGAAGATCAACTATTTAACTCATGCGGGATTCGAAGAGAAATTAGACTATATGTTAGTTTTAGCCTCCATAACCGTTAAAAAAAAAGCGTTTCGAAGAGAGGAAGACACCATTTAGCATGAAGATAAGAGAATGCGGAATCAACGCAGAAGGGGCATAGAAATAAAGTTGAGAAAGAAGTTCATGAAACAAGATAAAAGTTGAAGAAGAAAGTAGAAGGTGCTGAAAAACAGGACAGCAGTGAAGTGAAAAACGTGGTCCTTTACATTACAAAAAACGTTTTATTGCAACAAAAAGAAGGCTTACCAAACTTTCAGCTAAGGCCCTCACACATTTTCTCCCTGGGAGTGCTAACTCCTATAGATACAATAATTGTCTCCCATTGAGGGGGATTCGAAGAGAATAAGAGAGCTTATGACTTCGATACTCAAAACTGACCTTTAAAAATAGTTCACTTTAATAAAAACCTGATCAATGTTCAATATATAAACAATATAAGGAAATAGAAAGCGAAGCGACTCGCTAATTTAACTCAAAACTAGGGTTTCTTCACCAAGAACCAACACCACTACTTGAAGCCCACGAGGTTTTTCATTCTCGAATAAAAATCTCCCCGGACAAAAATTTCGTCACCTATTATTTCTCGAGCTTCAGTCGTTCACCACATAAATCAATTAGTTGATCAAAGCTGTGACTGAAGTTTAGATGACATGCAAGTACTGTACTGTTATTTTCCCCCTTCGAGTGCTTATTCTTATAGAGACATCAGTCATATCCTCCTGAGGAGATGTCGCGTATAATACAACCAAGCAACCACATAATTTAGTCCCCCAAAATGACGAACCCTTCGCCTTATACGAAGGGTTCGTCATTTGAGGACTAAATTATAGAGGACTTAGGAGGACTCTTCCTTCTGGAATTAACGTATAGATTCCCTGTCCCTTTGTGTAATACTCCATGATTGTACTCTAGATAGCTTAGAGTTTTTATCTCTGCAAGTTCAGATATATTTTTCACCGATGATGTTGATCCCCATGAAATGATTGAAACGGCATCATAAAAATCCACAGTTCGAACACAAAAATAAAACCGAAGCAACACGTATAATAAGGCGTTGTTTATCTATAGGGCCGGTCAGAAGTAACCGACCCTTTTGATGTGCTTATAAAGCTATTAACGCTAGGATGAGGTAACGTGCTTTATTCGCAAAAAATATATCTATGGTTCCATTTGACTCGATCCACAGGAAACTCGAGTAGGACCACTGCACTCTCAACGGACTGTGTGTTGTGCAGAGCTACTCCTACTGTGCTTGGTCTTTACGTCCTTTGAAATAAATGGCGGCACAACTGAAACGGATACTGGTGAGATCCCGAACTATGGTACGACAATTGAGGTGCTCCAGAACTAGAGGGGTCGAGCTTAGAAAATACTTGGCGCCAACAAAGCGTGCCACAGCCCACGCAGCATTAGAATCATTGATTTGTCGTTTCCAAACAATTTAATTTCATGATTTAGTAACATCTCGTTCCTCTCGTTCTCAAGATTTATCCCGGTGTAATTTTCTCCCATGAAGACTGCCTCAGTTCACGTCGTTTATGTAACACTACCAAGTTTAAAAGAACCTGAAAATAACATTTAAAATTAAGTGACTCAACTCTCGTCTGATACACCGAGGAACGTTAAGAAAAAACTATGAAAAAAGCCCATGTTTTAAAAAATAACAGTCATAGTCATTTTAAGGACAATGTTTTTTAGAATATAAGTGATGATTTATTAAAAAGGATTTTTTTTTCGAATGAAACATGCTTCAACATTCTAGGGTCCATAATTTTACTAGCAAATTAGAAGGGTCAATTACTTTTGGCCCGATAGAAATGTAATACCCAATGACAGGTATTGTAGACAAACTTTGAATCGTGTTGCGACGGTAAACCAGTAATTATTAGGATGAGAACCATGAACTCGCATAAGGACGTCTTCAATCAGGGCCTCTGTATGAGTCACACTTTGGAGATGAGTTTTGTTGTGGGGGATAGCGCGAACGCAGTCCCCCGCTACCAAAAATTACGCACCCGAGTTACCCACATTTGGGGTAATCGCAAGGGTCAGCAACACCGGAGTGCAATGGTGAGCCTCGCCCTGGGGGAACCGCCTTCGTGATCACGGTCTCCCCTGTGCCAGGTAAGTATGATTTGCCTCGCCTCGCCCGTACGCCGGCTCACATTCACTGAGCACAACCGCCGTACACGTTGACTCTCGCTGGACTGACGGGGATACTATGTAAATACAAACGGGGCCTGCGTCGCTGCATGTATTCACCTGAAAAATTGATCATTTCCAAGCAAATAAAGTAGCTCTTTGAAGCGCGACGAAAGTGTAGGAATAAAATATCATGCTATACGCCTCAAGTTTAAAACGCAAGTGATAATTTTTTACAGAAATACAAGCGGCTTACTCTATTTAATTAGAGGTCGTCTGACGACTGTAATTTTTCTTTAGGCCTTTCAAGAAATTTGATTTGTGAGAAAATCAATTTTATATTTGACACTGAGAAAAAAAAACTATTAGCACATCTTAACCTCCTAACCTCCATCGGACAATACGGTCCTCTTCGAAATAGTCTCAATATAATGTATTTAGCTTTTGTTTCTTATCCTTCTGCCACATCGTGTTAGATTAGATGAGATGTTAGTTCAAGCCTACGGAACCGCAACAAAGGCGTTCCAAAGAGAAGACGGAGGAAGGCATCTTTTAGTATGAACTTGAAGGAACGTGGACAAGGGGCATAGAAACAAAAAGTTAAGAAAGAAGTTCGTGAAACAAAATGGAAGTTAAAAAGTAGTAGGTGCTGAAAACAAGGCAGCAGTGTTCCTAAAAAAGACGGTCCGTAACAGAACACCTATTCTATTTAAACAAAAGGAAGGCCTGCCTAACTTTTAGCTTAGGATATCGCACATTTCCCTTGGGAGCGCTAATTCCCATAGATACAACAGTTATATCCTCCTGATAGGACGCAGCATCGTATTAGCTATGTGCATATGCAGTAGAGCTATATTGCGCTCCTAGCCGATCGAATTAGTTCATTTTATAAGTGTTGTCATAACAAATATTAGGCATGCATAACGCGTATGACATCAATAAAAGCATCTACAAACAATTAACATGCAAAAATTTTCACTTGACTTACTTAATACTTATAGTACAAGTTACCCCTTCCCATGATGCGTAGATTGTAGGCAACACGCTCACGGATGTCATAAAATGGAATGCTAATTTGTTGAGCACAATAACTGGAACTTTGAATTCTCAAATGAAGTATTTTACGCAAATAATTGAGGAAATGGAATAAATAGAAGTTAAAGTGCGTTCAAGATTGTATACATCGCTTAAAGACCCGGCATCCGAGCGAACTAGGAATTTCGAAATTTCACTGTTCCCTTTACCAATTTTACTGGTATCGTATCATATCTCTGTCTACTCTGACATCGATATTTTGTGGTCTTTCAAAGACCCTCTTGGCCTGATTATTAATCGTAACTTAGACTTTCACTTTTCGGCAAGTCCGCTCAGGGTAACACGAAAATCGACAGTTCAACTCATGCGGGATTCGAAAAGCTTCTGACTTCGACCACTTCTACTTTTTTCTGAATCAAAATTTACCTGGATTAACAATGCAATTTAATAAAACCTCACTCAATATATAAATAATTCTAAGTAAATAGAAAGCGGAAGGAGTCGCTAATTTAACACGAAACTATTATTTCTCCACCAAGAACCAACACCACTTTTCGAGGCCCACGAGGCTTTTCATCCTCTAATAAAGGATGCATTAATTAAAGGATGCATTATTCCAATCAATCAAGCCTGGTACTAATCATCTTGCACATTGGATTTTACAAATGTCTTTCAACTAACATCAGGACGCCATGCGAGCCGGTGCCCATTCAGCCACCTGGGTGGGTAGAATGGGGTAAGTTCTCCCTTCACCCAACGGGGAAAAATCGCCTCGCCGGTATTCGAACCCTCGACACCTTCACGGAAAATGCGCGTTCTCAACAACTCGGTCAGAGCGACACATAAAAAGCTCCTGGGACAAAAACTTAGTCCCCTATTGTATTTCGAGCTACAGTTATTCACTACGTACATCAATGAGTTGATCAAAGCTATGACCGAAGTTTAGATGACAGGATTAGACTAGTCGTTAGTTTTAGCCTCCCTACCCGCAGCAACAAATGCGATCCAAAGAGAGGAAGGAGGAAGACACCATTTAGTATGGAGTGTAGGAAACGCGGAATCTACGCAGAAAGGGCATAGAAACAGTAAGTTGGGAAAGAAGATTATGAAACAAGATCAAAGTTGAAGAAGGAAGTAGTAGGTGTTGAAGAACAGGACAGCAGTGAACCGAAAAAGGGTGATCCGTAACAAACCAAAATCCTATTCTACTGCAATAAAAAGAAAGCCTACCTAACCTCTAGCTCGGGCCCTCACATAGTCCCCCTGGGAGCGCCAATTCCCATAGATACAATCGTTGTATCCCCCTGAGGGGGTTAGATGACAGTAAAGTACTGCGCAGGCTTCAATGCAGGCAGAATATAGACTTATGAGCATTAGTCTAGAAACCAAATGTCTTAATAAAGCTTCGATATTCTCTTCAGACCATGACGAAATCAAAGTGGTGTAAGAAGCCACCGCACATGGGGTGAGACATACCGTTAATTATATGTTATCAAAGCATGTCAGTTTCAGGTCTAGGTTAAACCACAAAATATCACCGTCTTAGGAGACATGGATAAGATACGATACCAGTAAAACGTGGTAAAGGGAAATGTGAAAATTCAGTGAACCTTTCTTCTTTCGATGCCATTGAATTTGAATTATTAATGCCATTGAATTTAAACATTGAATTTCAGTTTAGTTAATGAAATACTAACTTAGTCGTGCAAGATTGTTTATTTCAGAATGCATAATCGCCCCAGGGGCACAAGTTGTGTAAGATTCCTCGTATCTGTGTTATGAGCGAGTGTGAAAATTCTGTGAGAGCGCTCAGAAGGTTTCACCATTTCAATGTTGTTCGGCGTGTTCTGCTTCAGCACCACATGAATTAACCGACGGTCGTAATTTTTGGTAGAGTTGGGTTTTGATATACTCGTTAACCAATTTTCGACGACTTTGTAAAAGTTGATAAATAAAGTATGAGGATCTGAATATAAGCAGTAAACCGAAAAAAATGGTCTTCAAAACAAAACCTGTTCCATTTTTCAACAAAAAAAGGCATATTCAATCCTCAGCTCGGGGCCTCATATCTGTTTTCTGGAAGCGCTTACTTCCACGTGTCAGGCCCCGCGCCAGTATGGATATTCTCGTATTTTTGTATATAATGTTCTGATATGATTCATCATATCCAGCGTCCAGAAAAATTTTTGTGCTATGGAATACTTTGAAAGTTACGATAGGCCTTCGTATTCATTTCGAATCTCCAAGAAGAACTGTGTCGATCATCATATTTGAAGAGATATTTCATCGCGAGTTACCTACAGATGAAAAGCACGCAAACTCTACCAAGAATCTTCTAGAAGCCCGACATCTGAACAAACCTCCACGATACAGCCATCGTACCGACCATGTTACGACGTCGTTCCTACATCGAGTGCCCGAGGTTGCCATTTACTGCCATTCAATTTATCCTTAATATGTAATTCTTCAATTTGTAGGAATGTTTCTTGTACTTTAGTAAGTATTTCATCATGGAAATTCATATACAGATTATTGATTTAATGAGGCATATTTCCATATACGTTAGGATGATTTTCATATTTCTATAAAACGACGTTTGAACGAGGAAAGTTCCAGCTCTTGTGGGTGGCTGCGCGTAGCGAGGGAAGCCATGGGAACGAGAAGCAGTCAAGCGAGCCTCACCATCAAAGCGAGAAATGTGTTTCAGGCCTCTCTGCCTTCGCCCAAATGGGGGCGCAGGCTAACTTACTCTTTGTCATTACAGCGTAAATACTGCCGAGTGAAAATCTAACGTAGTCTCAGTGAGAAGGCCATTCCATCTCCGTGTTTGAGTACTCAATAACCGACTTAATATCTACGGCGCTTCTATGTCCCTACGTACCTGGTACCTACGTACCTGGCTGTCATCCCAAAATGGCACCCGTGGCATTCCCCATCTCGACATCCGAGGGACCTCACATCTCTCCCTATAAGATGAGTTTCTCATTTCATTAATTAGCTTCGCATTGTTAACCAAAACCGTAGATCAATGTAGGTCTATTTCGATATAGCGAGCGATATTTTGTGTTAGTACCATTGTGTAACAGGAATAGTTATTCATTATTGTAATACGCGTTTAATTGATTCTTTATAATTAAATAAAAATCTTGGTTGCAAGTGTATCAATACCTGTGTTCTGAAAAGATGAGAAAAAGACATAAAACGCATGGAAAAGCGTTACCTAATAATATCATTATCAGTTCATTCATTTCGATATCATAAATATTCAATTTCCCTTTTTCTAAGGGTGGTGGCGGCGTAGCTTTAGCTACCATTTAATCAAAATCATGGCGAGAACATAAGTCACGCCTAATTGATAAAAATGTATTAAAGTGATATATACCACATTTCAAGACGAAAGAAATAAATTGCAGCTCAAATAGAGCATCTCAGCGGAGGATCCACGTAGTTCACAACGAAATCCTGGCAACGATGAAGGATCACAACAGTTCGTCGAAATTTAATTTGAGTATCATAGATACTCGCCAAACCCCCTTGAATACGGCTTGTCCGAAATTCGAGAGGGCGACTGAAAAAGAACGGTCCGCTCTCTGGAATTTCGGAACCTCCTTATCTGCTACAGACGGAGAGCGACTAAATTCAACTGGTCCGCTCCCTGAAATTTCGGAACCTCCTTATCTACAGCCTAACGGAGAGCGACTGAAAGAGACGGTCCGCTCTCTGGAATTTCGGAACCTCCTTATCTGCTACAGCCTAACTGAGAGCGACTAACGAAACGGTCCGCTCCCTGGAATTTCGGAACCTCCTGATCTGCTATTGAAATCCTCAACAACTAATATTATTTTCCTGCAAATAAACTCTGGAAATAAACCGCGTACTATCTTCCCTGAGAAGAATACTGGCTCCCAAGAAGGACCAGCCTAAATACTTATCAATAGGGCCGAACAGGATTCGCCCGCCTAAACAGTCTATCAACTGGCTCCCAAGAAGGACCAGCCTAAATAATTATCAATAGGGCCGAACAAGATTCGCCCGCCTAAATAATCTATCAACTGGCTACCAAGAAGGACCAGCTTAAATAATTATCGAACAATTGGCGCCGAACAGGACAGCCAACAAAGCGAATAAGCATACATCTAACACACAGGTACCTTGATTTAATCACAAGGAGAGGAGACTCATGAATGACGCAAAATTGTATCAATCCTGCTAGAAGCGCTAGTTCTCAAAACCTGCTGAACTTCATCCCCTAATGCATTTCACAGAGCGGAAAACAAAACTTAAAGACCCACTCATGGAAGAAAAAAGTGAACGTAGATGAATATAAAATTATTTCATCAGCCGTAGTGCATGATGAGTTTCTAACGCAGTTACCCTCTTTCAAAACAAATAATCATTCCTAACGCGCACACAGATGAAGTCACTGCAAAATTAAATGTAGATTTGTTGAGCGTAAATGTTGAAAACAAATATAATTAACGTAATCGTCATATTTAATTTAGGGATAAAAAATAGATTACGGACGTTAATGCATATTTGAGGAAATACGTACGGCTATTTGACCTAGCACTCAATCGAGCCAATACATTTCGAAATTTCACCGTTCCCTTTACCAACTTTTACTGGTATCGTATCATATCCTTGTCTACCAAGACAGCGATATTTTGAGGTCGTAAGACCCTACTAACGATGCAAACTTCATGACTAATGCAACTATATAACGGCACGCCACACGTTCTTTCCATGAAACTCTTCTAAATTTACTATGGGCTCAAAAATTACCAATTTTAATTCATCAGTACTTCGGAGACAATAATGTTTCTTCACTGCCGAAATCATGACATTGGTATAAAGTTGTAAGGAAGCTAGTCTTTTGCTATTTTATAAGCTATATGAATAAAAGTGTGAAGTGACAATGGGATCAATGGTATCGGTAGTAATAGGGGAGAAAAATAAACCAAGAAATACTTCGAAATCTTCCATATTTGCGGATTTTTCAGGGATCGATGCTTAGATAAGCGTCAGATTCCAATACCGACTGGAAAAAAGACGAATTTTACGATTCATCCCATTCAATACACGAGGGTTTTTCATTCACTTGTGAAATAGAAGAAAATCATCGAATTCTTTCTCAGATATCAAGATTCGCGTCCAGCAAGATTAACCACCAGCCAACAATCATAGGCCAACTAACAATGGCCGCTATTTAGACTTCATGAGCTACAATCCACCGAGTCATGAACTGAATGCCAAAGCTCTTCAAAACGAAAGCTTCCCAAACTCTCAGATCGGGACCTCACATTTCTACCCTGGGAGTGCTACTTCCACAGCTTCAATATTTGTATCCCCCCAGATGGAGGAAGGGGCCATTCGGTATGGAGTAAAGGGAACGGGAAATTTATGTGTAATATGTGTTTTCACCAGGGTTGCGGAGTCGGAGTCGGGAGTCGGAGTCGCCGGAGTCGCATGTTTTAGGGTGGAGTCGGAGTCGCTTTCCTGAATGTGCGTGGAGTCGGAGTCGGAGTCGCATTTCCGAATGTGGTGGAGTCGGAGTCGTTCATTCGGATGTGGTGGAGTCGAGGCTGGAGTCGCTATTTTTGGGTGTCTTCGATTCTAATTTTTGCAAAAAAAATTCAAAATTGTTTAAAACCGAAAGTAACAAAACAGAGTTAAAATACTTTACTGAACACCTACAAAAATACGCAATGTTGTTACTGATTATTTTGTTCGAGGCTCGAAACAGTGTATTTATACCTATCACTAAATACAATCAATGGTCATAGATATCAATGGTCATAGATATCAATGGTCATTGTGAGTTCGCACACATATACTCGTACATGTGATACCCCCGAGTGCGAGGTAAAATTTTCGTACTGGAGCAATAATGCATATATTACAGTGAAGACGCCGGAACTAGTAATTGAAAGCAATGCAAATTCATTCTGTTGTTTCTGTTTCTCTCATTCCCCCGTCAATTAATACATAGGATCTAGGAACTAGTAGTTAATGTGTTGCACGTTACTTGCAGAACAGCTCAGCTGATGTAATACATTGTACTCACATAAAGAGTGGTAACTCTGTCCGCTCTTACTGTGTCTATATTCTATACCAGTGGTTTCTTAAAACGATTTTTGCTAGTCTTTTTTTTTATGTTGCTTTGGTGTATTGATTGATAATGACCATTTGCCAAAACATCAGCTATGATCTGATACTTAAAGAGTTCTAGTTTTCAGGTTACGTAATGGCTATTGAAAATGAAAATTAAATTATCTTATTTTCATGTTAATAACTGTATTATTAGTTGATTTTTTCAGCTATATGTAGTATGTATCGAATTTATTTCTTTGTTTTGTCAACTTCCTTGTCTTTAGGTCAAGTTGACATGCATTAATAATGAAAATTTCTGTTCATTTCTAAAGTTGTTCCTTGAAATTTGTTTAATTCTTCAAGAGTTATATTGTATTTTATCATTTCATTTTATGTTTAATTTTTATTTTCTGATCACTCCCAAGTTGATAAGTAAGCATACGTTGAAATGGAGATTTTCATAATTGTTTTCAAAATTTTAAAATCTGAAATAGAGTATGTTTCTCAGCATTATATAATTAATGACTTTTTAATAAGAAATTTTTGGAAATTTTGTAAGGTAATCAAAATCGGTATTGGGACACTTGAAAAATTAAAATACAATGTGAAAGAGCTACAATGAAAATAATATCACAACACTAGCAAATACCTCACTTAGTTACACTCATATTGTAACTGAAAACTATGTACTATCTCTGCTGCAATGATTGTTGGATTCCTGGGATCGGACAAATTTTCTTGCTGAAAACGTTCCAAAAAGCACCAAAAATACGAAATGAAAATAACGTGGGCTTTTATTAAAATAAAAAAGCGTCAAATACATAGTAAAAATCAAACAAGAGTAAAAGACAGTATCATATTACACACAGAAAAGCTAAAAGTGGCTTTTATTCGTAAACAAAACGTTCCGAAAATGTCAGGCCCCTGCGGCAAAAGCAGAACAACTTTGGCCCATTATAGCCGAGATATAAAATTGTTTGAGCTACAACATGTCACCTTTTCTGCATTGTTACCCTGCAGAGTGTATGT
>JACJUY010001453.1:121413-136965 GCA_014220935.1 Platorchestia sp. MABIK | reverse complement strand
AGGTAGTCAATTCAGCAATCACGTAACCACGGCATGGTCTGAAGTGAAGACCTCACCTTAAGCAGGTAGTCAATTCAGCAATCACGTAACCAAGGCATGGTCTGTAGTGAAGACCTCACCTTGAGCAGGTAGTCAATAAGGCAAGCAAGAGCCGTGCGCAGCTGCGGCTCGGTGAGGGAGGGCAAATCGTTGGGGTACTGAAGTCGCCGCTGACAGTCCTCAGGCACAAGCGCAGGGAACAGTCCAATTACGAACAGCAGCTCTGCAACACGCCAATATTTGTAGAATGAAAACTTTGAAGTGCACTAGTGTTTGTAGGGAAATCATTTACCGGCAAACAGCAATAATTAAAGAAAAATTATATCTTTGCTACACACGAATGATAGGAAAATTACATGCATGCAACACACCAGTTTTTGCAAAAAAAAATCATGCTTCAAGCACACGGTTTACAGCATTTATAGCTCTCCAAATCACTCATATTTGTACAAGAATACGTCAATATTTCAAGCAGAATTATAATCTTTGCCCGATAAGTTGTAGTATCACGGTTAGTTCAACACACACAAAGAATGAAAAGGCGTACCAGTTGACAACAATACTTGCTAAGGGGCTTTAACAAATGGATTGAGTATTTTTAAGAGACAAATGCATCACGAAAAAGCAGACAAGCGACCAGGGACAGGGAACCCAGAAAAGTACTTCAATTAAAGTGGCAGACTTATCTTCCTAAAAAACGGTGATTGAAACTGCAAAATAAGATCAGTAGTCTAGCCTCTTGTTCAAGTTAAACTGTAGGTAACACACATACCTCTTGGAAAATGTCAACTTTCCTGGCTATGTCTCTAACAATAATTGGCATCTACACGGGCATGTAAAGCTACTTTTCAGTCACTAGTTTTATATTCCATACGAGACACAAAAATTATCTCTCAACTAAGCATACAAAGGACGGCAAAATACCAGAAAAATTCGAAAATAGACGAGCAGGTTGCAACAATTTTTGCAGAAACAACTGGAACCAATAGCTCCTCAAAACGAAATTTGCCTAGAAAACCAGAGCAGGGACTCCTAAACGCATTACATAAGAAACGAACAAGGCTGAAAATTAAATATTCGGATATTGAAGCAAACACATTTTATTATGCAACACAAAATTTAATTTACCCTAAGTAATAACAGCAGATTCTTCGTTGATCATAAGAGAAACTAATGATAGAAAAGCCAAGCAAAGTGAGGAGTTCCCAATTCCTCAATGTCACGAGACACAAACAACTGTGTGCAAATGCCAGGACTTTCCTACCTGCAGCTCGCAGAACTAAACCCTTTGTTCAGCTTTAGTCTCCACATCCTGAAACAGTCCAGGGTAGTAACCTCAGCTGAAATATATCAAAACAGCAAGTTGATCTAAACCTCTATGTTGAGACAACACACACACACAGACGCCTATTCCGTACCTGTGTCTATGTCCAAGAAGATGTCAAGGGCTCTTTGGTATTGGTGACTGCAGAAGAGGTGGAAGGCGTGCAGCTTGTGTATGTGTACTCTGGTGGCCGCCGCTGCCTCCTCTGATGTCCGACCGCCCCACAGATCCTTTCAGGAGTAAATCACAAGTGAAAAAATACTTTTTTAAGTACTCAATTTGCTAAATTACAAATGCATGGCGAGTATTGCCCACAAAGTCACGTAATCCGACCGCCTCACAGATGCTTTCGCGAGTAGGTCAAAATGAAAAGATACTTTTTTGATACTTTAAAGATACTTTAATTTGCTAAATTACAAATACATGGCAAGTGTTAATCATTAAGTCACGTAAAGGTGCCATAGTGGCATTGCAATAGTGTGTAGGTACAAAGAGCTGACGCTAGTTTCTTTACACGAGTAGACCACAAATAAAAAAAACATTTTCTAAGTATTTAATTTGCTAAATTACAATTACAGTGGACCTCCGCCATAAGACATTAATCCGTTCCGGAGTTGTGATTGTGAAGCAAAATCATCGTACGGCGGGGAATAGCACAACAGTACATTAATAACGCACAGAAATTTTGTATCCAAACGAAGGAGTTTTATGTAGATAATTTATTCGGATGAATGATGTCAGGAGTATGTTTAGGAATTGTTTTTAACTTGTATTATTTTAAAGACACAAGCACATATTCTGATGAGGTCTCCGTGGGTGCAAGCTTAAAAATTTCTGTCTCGTATGTAACCTGATAAAATTCTTTCATAAGCCAGCTAGCACAAAAGCTTAAATAGGCCATAACATTGATGACAGGGAAATGCACTTTTAACAAAAGCCCACTTTCACCAAAAATGAGCCACTCATCCCATTTTCATTGCCATCACTAATCGATCTCACCAATATTTTGAGGGCGAGGTTGTAGTGATGACTAGACAGCAGGTTAGGGATCTGAGCTCCAGGAGAAAGTCCGGTGAGACACCACACGTGCGAGGGAGAGGCACAGAAAGACCGGCATCGGGCACTCGACCTGCAGCAGATGGAGGCAAGCGTTACTCCTAAACATTGAGTTAATGACAATATCCAACGTGTTTCTATGCTTAAATGGGGAAAAATTGAGGTAGTTGTTAAAGGATTTGCGCATTGTTAAGAAGAACCAGAGTAGGTAGCTGTTAAAAGCTACGGAGTGTTTTCCACAGTAGTGCCTCGGTAAACTGCAACTGAAATGAAACTTGTTTTCATGATTAGCTATTCTCGCAAACATTTCTAATAAAATCTTTACCGGCTACAGGAAAAAGCTACGATAAATTATGAAATTTCGATTTTTCTACTGGGAAGATGGAGATAAGTTTGTGCTGCTGGTTTGAGCTATAACATCTCTGGATGTAGTGTGGTGAAATATGACTCAAATTTCAAGCCCTAAAGGCAACGCCAATCTAATTGCTTGAGAATTAGAACATATGTCAAATTTGCAGAAAAACTTCACCACAATCTTTGTTGGTTTCTCAATGCATGTTTCTCCTATACAACCTTGCTAACAAATCCTACTCTCAAGTCTCAACATGCACTGACATCAAATTACAGTGTAGCGAATGGCAACATTTAGTAGCAGGTGTCCAAAAACACTAATTAAGCATAAGAACCTTTACATCAGAAGTACAATATAAAACAGGATTGATCTTTCTCTTCTTAATGTGTATCGAATATGGTAAAAATCAAATAAATGCTTCAAAGCCAATCACAATTCATTTCAACAACAATTTTTCAAAACTTTGTATTCCCTCTTTAAATTTCAAAAGAATTTATGATTTCTTTTAGCACATCACATAAAGCTTTCCAATATATCCCAACTTTTAAGATAAACCATCAAATTCATCAGAGTTGATAGAAGATATTGCTCACACATTAGATAAGCCCCAAGAAGTACGCACCTCACGACCCCGACAGAGGCCACGTCTGGCACCAGGAGTTTAGGCTTGTGTAGCGGCAGCGTCTGGAGCACAGTGCTGTCTTCCACACTCACTACCTCGATGGTCTTGTTGGCCACCACGCCCAGTGCCAGGGGCATTTGGTAAGCTGCAACCAAAAACTAGGGTTACTCAGGAATCAACAGTTATAGCAATCAATAGTTATGGTTCCAACCAATAACTAGCGTTCCTCAGGAATCAATAGTTATAAAAATCAATAGTTACGGTTCCAACCAATAACCAGGGTTTCTCAGAAATCAATAGTTATGATTCCACAGCAACACCGTAACAAAAATGAAATGATAACTATGATGTTCACTGTGGTAGATAAATTACTCTTTGGCAATCCAGTGCTTTCTCTTTCTAACTGAAATTGCCATCTCCACAACATATAAACAACATAGTTTCCATGAGTGCTTCAATGCTAAACCAGAAAAAAAAAACACTTCCAACAAGAAAAAGCACATAACAAATCTATTAAATACATGTTTAACATAATTGATAACTTCATTAGCATTTGATTCTATTAGCAAATGCTATTAGCTACAATGAATACCATACTAACAGCAGTAGCACTCTTAGCCAAATTGAATTCTCGAACTTGCAGAAGTCAGCACACACCAATAACAGAAGGCTGTGCAGAGAAGGCTAGCTTCAAGACTGGGCCCACACTGCCATCTTTCTCCATGATCTGAACGGAGCAGCTGGCAACCTGCAGGGCGACAGCATCACGACTCGCGCGCACCACCCTCGCGTCTGTGCCTCGGCTACACTCGGCCAGCTTCTCCTGTGGTTCTTGACCTGCTGGCTATGGTCCCACAAACAGGAAATGTATGAGCAAATGGCTTATAGAGATGGCCATGAGCAAGGTGGTTTACAAAGATGGCCAAATTTCACTTTTTGTAATTTCATGAAAATGATAGGACATAAAATACTTGAAAAATTGAATAATTTAGAAGCACTGTTACAATACTAACAATGTGGGGGCTTCATAATTCAAATTAGAGAAGAATTTCAAACTTCAGCAGAAGTATGACCAAATTCATCAGAGCACATAGGTGCTCAACAGAACAGTAGGAGCTTTATGTACCCACCTTATCAAGCAGTATTCTCTGATAAGTCAGTCCCTGGTCCAGCACAAGTGCACCACCGCACCACAACATCTGCTGTGGAGTCTCTGTGAGAACTATGTCATCTTGCAGAGTCTGGAACTGGCGGGCCTTCCAGTAATATAACTGGACTCTTCTTCTCACGGCCACTGCTAGCCGCACAGTCACAGGCGTTTCTCCGGTGAGGCTGACGTGTTGCTGAGCAAAAGTAGTACAAAGGAAGCCTTTACAGATTATATGCATGAAAAGGTTGATTCTATAAAATCAGAAGTTCCTGTATTGATGAGCATAAGATGAAGAAAATAGGTTTTCATCATTTGTATCATAAAACCAGTTTTATTCAGCACAAGTAACTGAATTGTTGCATAGTAGATGTAATAGTAAAAAGTATTATACCAGATAAAGTTGTTGTTCTGTAGTACATAGCATTATAAAATCAGCTCTTTTCAGTATAAGTTGCTTAAGTGTTGCTGAGTAAAAGAACTACAAAAATAAGTTCTTAGAGTTCATATATCATAAGAGCAGTTTTCCTTAGATATTGTTGATGTGCTCTTGAGAACTAACACTTGAAATAAATTTTAGTTCATATTTAGAGGTCAGGTCTTCTCACTAAAACTTGCAACATAGAAACAGTAGGGATAAAAAAACCTAATGATTCATAATTTGAAGCAACACCTCAGTATCAGTATTTCATCCAAATAATTTCGAGAAGAAAAGGAAAATGACCAAGCTTTGCTTCTAGTTTCAGTTTAAGCTAGATTTGAAATTGATGATCAAGTATATGAAGCTATTTAGATTAAGCCACAATAGCAACAGGGTATGACAGCAATGTAAAAAAAATATTTTTGTCACAATTGTAAGAGAATTTTTCATAAACTTTCATTCAAGGATCAAAAATTCAAAATGAGTTACTCTACAAATGTACAAATGAAGATTACAAATACACTGTAGGTATCAGAGGGAGAGGAGTATTTGGACATGACTAGTTTAACACTTCTGACAAGAAGTTGAAAAATTAGAAAGAAAAGTATTTAAATTAAATCAGTATTTCTATAAGTAAAAATATGTTCTCACCTTTATTTCTAGGTCAAAAACTGTGGCACCTTTGGTGTTATTCATAATGGACAGCAAAGGAAAATTGTAGACAGTCAGATCATGGATGCTTATTATGTTATCTGAAAGATATAAAAACGATTATGATTCATACTGATAGAACATGCAATTTGTATCATTACTAAGCTTGTTAAAACACTTGACCTGCTACACTGAAAAGTTTAAACCAAGAAAATTAAAATTTAGATTCCAAACATTGAATTTAAGCTGTATTGTTTTGAAGTGATTAATGATCAATATAAGAAATGGTTTTCATCAGCGTGAACTGAGAGTTGCAATTAAAAATAAAATGAAAAATATTGCATTTCTAAGCTCTGAAAATTTTTATCTTTAACAAAGTACTTTGCTCATCCTTGTAAATTTAGTTAATAAAATGGTTTTCTCACACACATACTTTAAGAGCGTAAAATGTTATCAAAAATCTTACACGAGAAAGCGCTGAAATGTTTCCAGCTCCCACAAATTTGCAGATGAATCATAACAATGTAACTGTTATGCACAGATCTTAACTGAAGCTAATGCTAGCATACAAATTCATCTGCTCATGAAAGAAGCTTAGCAGCTCTCAATAAGCTTCAGTCATCCAACAAGCACTTAACTTGTTCAAAAAGCTGATAAATTTATCAAATGTTACAATGAAAAAGCAAAGTAATAGACAAACCTGATAAAGAAATGAGTATTTGATAATGTGGTACAACAGCTACTTGAATGATGGGCTTTTTGGAGAAATTTTTGTTGGAGCGAAGCAACTTCACGTCAGCCTGGGCTCCCGACTCTCCAACACTGTACATGAGCAGGTGTCCTTGTCGAGTGCCAACAACTAAATTGCCATCTGAAAAGTAAAGACACAGTTTAATGAAATATTGCCAAATAAATTCATAGCAGCATAAACTCGAGATGAAATAAATTAATTGAAAAAATCGGTCAAGAAAATCTAGATGCATATGTACACTTTTGCCATTTGACAGCAACACAGATAAATGAACCAGTTGCATAAATGTTACCTTTTCCATCAATATTAGCAGTATGTAATATTAAGTATAACTACAGATACTAATTACGTATATATGTTTTGTCACATTCCTAAAATATTTTCAACAAAGATTTTACTCGTTGAAGAACAATCCCTTCAGGTTTAAAAATTTTTTTTCTCAGTACTTGTGGATTATGTCACCATTTTAAATTTATGGTTTCCTTTTGATGTTAAGGTTAGGTTAAGTTAATTAAATTTTAATTAATTTTGGTTTTATTTCAGGTCCAAATGAATCTCTGAGACCTTACAAAAACTGAAGAGGAAGGGCCCAGATATTCATTATATACATGGAAAGTAGATGAATTACATTAGAAATAAATATAAATCAACAAGGATACTTTTTTCATATGAAAAATCTATTCATAACATCCAAAACATCAATTTAAAATTCATAAAACATATACATTTTTCACTTTTTATAAAACACTTTTATTCTAAGCACGTGGTGACAGATGATTCACAAGTACCTTTTCCTTGAATTGGTGAAGGTTTTGTTGTAAAGCTTGTATTGCAATCATGAAAAAACTAAATACAGTAGCTTCAAAATATTTATTAAAATTGTCATTTGGTATTCTATCTCTAATTGTTGATCAAATATAAAGTGCACATTTGCCACTAACAAAATTATAAGGCATATATCACCAACAGTGGCAAAAAATACCAGGAAATTGTGGCAATACATTTATAGAGGCCTTGTATAAAAGCATGTGAACAGGAAGGCCAGAAAATGAATAATTATTTTGAAGTTGACAGTACAAATTAGCACTTTTTCATGTTTTATATTCTAGAACATAAAGAAAAGTAAATTGAACCTTAGCATAGCTGGTGGTACAATCTACTACTTTTTTAGTATTGAAATCTAGCACTATCAGGCAATTCTAGCTCCTAAACAAAGAATTGTACCACAACTGTTGGAGACAATTTGGGAACCATAGGTTCCCAAAATACTATTAGTATATGTAAGCATCACCATTAAATTTTTCAATTTCTACCATAAAAGTATACATCAGTGAGCTGTATGCTTTTGTCATCTTCAAACTTAACCAAATTCAGCAAAAACACAAAAAAAATCTTGTCAGTTATGAAATCAAAAGAATTAAGATATGACATTAGCATTGAAAGAAAATAAATGCATTTTACCAGAAATGCCAAAATATTTACATCAAAAATTTCAGAAAAGTGAGACACATCAGCAGTAGCACAAAATTTATGAATGTCTTTTGATAGTGAGGATCATAAATGAAAGCAATATAAAATTAAAATACTTTGACACTGGCAGTGACAACAAATCCACCTCAACAAACTTTATCCCTTAAGACATAGCACAGTCTCATACCTACAGTCTTTATCTCAGAGATTTGAAACTTTTTTGAATCAACTCATTAACTATGTTTTAATATGAATGTCTAGCACTAGATATATGGCTTATTGAGATACCAGTTTACATATGTGACATTCCAGTTAGCTTCATACCTTTTTTCAGTAAATTTTAATGCACAAAGTAAAGCAATGTTATACCATTATATTTTTTACATTTTTAGAAAGAGTAAATGTGTGTCAAAAAAAAAAATAAGTTTTTAATTCTGCTATTCGCAACTTAACCTAACCAACCATAGCAGCCATGCTAACATAGTCAATGCGTTAAGCTAATTTAGTACAGATCATTTTCAACATTATCATAAAAAATAAAGTCTAATAAGCAACATGCTATGTAATTCACATAACAATTTGATAGACTTAGCAAAGAGTCAACATGACATATGAAATTGAATCATGAACTTCAACTTGTAAGCCTCTCAAAAATCATTTAACTAAGAAAGAAAAACAGGACATTTAATTTCTTATAAAGTTGATATCTGAAATACGGAACATTGATTTAAAATTTTTTCAACATTCAGATCCTAAATTAGAAACCACACACATATGAGTATTTGTGAAGGAAAGGACAATAATTGATTTTATTCAATTTTTGGTACTTGCAAGTTGGTAATTAGACTGAAATGAACAATTTTTTTTCTATGTACTTCCCATCGCATATGAGGGTAAATGTGAAGGAGACGACAATAATCAATTATCCACTTATTGCTGCCTATACATAGTTAATTAGTTCGGAATAAACAATTTTTCTTCTATGCATTTTCGGGGGTAAATGAGTATTTAACGAGGTATAGTGGTAAATTAGTTACCGCAACTCTAGTGTTTGAAGCGGGAAGTAATTCATCAAGCGCATCGGAAGGCAACACTACAATGGACTCTCCCTTCCGACGCGCTCGAATGATCAAGCGCATTCCGGCCATCTAAGACGAAAGTTAACATACCGCTATAACTCGCTATTTTTGGGTGATAATTTCTATTGTGTTTTTAACTAAAAGATCGTAGAAGTGGGTTCAGACTCCGCAAGCTCCGCGGGGTGGGCAAATGATAAATTACAAAGTACCCAAATGTACTCTTAACAGCTCAATCGCGCAACAACTAAACCTACCGCTCTAACTCATAAAATATTCATTTACCGCAAAAAGTGTATAGTAGAAAAGTAGGTCAATATTGATTTTAGGCCTTTCACGGAAATTAATAATTCCGTTCCAAAGAATCACTAATGGAACACATTTAAAAATGTTTTACATGAACGACATTCTGCTCGCTGATGCGTTATTTTTGAGTTATTCAACTTTGCAGTTATATGAACGTCGGATGTAAAAG
The DNA here is from genome assembly GCA_014220935.1 of Platorchestia sp. MABIK. Classification (NCBI taxonomy): domain Eukaryota; kingdom Metazoa; phylum Arthropoda; class Malacostraca; order Amphipoda; family Talitridae; genus Platorchestia; species Platorchestia sp. MABIK. The sequence continues at coordinate 127,581 of JACJUY010001453.1, read as the reverse complement.
TGAAGGAACGGACATGTAAATATGCTGTAATACGGCATTAACGTAACGATGGGTGAGGTTAGGATAGGTTATGGTTGGTTAGTTAAATAAACTAACCTAAAATAACATAAATCAACCTAAAATAGCTTACCTTAACTTACCCAAACCGTCTTTGTTCGCTTCCCGCCAAGAAGTGGGCGTGTCCAGCCCGAAAAGTGGGCGTCACCCAACAATGCGGCGACTAAGCAACCGACCATATAATGTTATTCCTATCTGAACGTAATTATTATTATATCTCTAAAATAACGCATCAGCGAGCAGAATGTCATTCACGTAAAACGTTTTTAAATGTGTTCCTTTAGTGATTGTTTGGAATCAAATTTTTTATTTCCGTGAAAGACTTAAATTCAATATTGACCGAAAAGTAGTTTATTTCAATGTTACTACCGTGATTCAAGCAACAAAAAGGTCAATATTGATTTTAGGCCTTTCACGGAAATTAAACATTCTGTTCCGAACAATCACTAAAGGAACACATTTCAAAAGGTTTTACACGAATGACATTCTGCTCGCTGATGCGTTATTTTCGAGATGTAACAATAATTATGTTCAGATAGGAATAACATTATATGGTCGGCTGCTTAGTCGCCGCATCGTTGGGTCACGCCCACATTCTTGGCGGGACACGCCCACTTTTTGCGCGGGAAAAAATTGCGTCGGTTTGGGTAAGTTAAGATAAGCTATTTTATGTTTATTTATGTTATTTTAGGTAAGTTTATTTAACTAACCGAACATAACCTACCCAACCTCACCCATCGATACGTCAATACCGTATTACTGCATATTTACTTGTCAGTTCCTTCACTTTTATATACGATGTTCCTATAACTTCAAAGTTGAATAATTCGAAAATTAAGCATCGGCGAGCAGAATGTCATTTATGTAAAACGTTTTTAAATGGGTTCCTTTAGTGATTGTTCGGAATGGAATTATTAATTTCCGTGAAAGGCCTAAAATCAATATTGACCAACAAAAATTCAAAAATTGATTAGTAGCTGTTAATTGGAGCGCATTCGTCATCAGAGACAAAAATTAACATACCGCTATAACTAGTTAAATACTCATTTGCCCCCAAAAGTGCACAGATGAAAAATTGTTTATCTACATCTAATTAACTATGTTTCAGCAGCAAAAATTGGAAAATCAATTATTGTCCTCTCCTTCATAAATACCCAAATGAGTATTTAAAAAGTGGCTTAACTCGGGAGTTAGCCCCGTTGGTGAAATATTCGATAACTAAACCTCCCACTAGATGGCGCCACTAGTCTTAAGCTTAACTCGACGAAAAGTAGATGTATTCGAAAAGTTGATTAGCGACATATGTAAAAGCTTCCCTCATAAATAAAAATTAAAAATTAAAAATAATTGTCTTATTTGTTGGGTTGGGTTGGGTTGGGTTGGGTTGGGTTGGTTGGTTGGTTGGTTTGGTTGGGTTGGGTGAGTGATACAGAGCCGTGGATGGTGTATCCGTTTTTCTTGCGTCGAGTTAAGCTTAAAACACGTGGCGCCACCTAGCGGCAGGTTTAGTTATTATAACCAACGGGGCTAACTCCCGAGAAACCCCTAAAAAGTTATAGCGGTAGGTTACTTACCGCAATTCTGTTCTTTCAAGCACGGGAAAAATTGTTTTGAGGGGAAGATCCCAAATGGACTCTCCAACATGAGGGGAAGACTCCAATGGACTTTCCGTTTCGACAGCTGTAATGCGCTCGAATGATCACCACGTCAAGTTATGCTAGGTTAGATTATGTTACATTAGGTTACTTTAGGTTACACTAGGTTAGGTTGAGTTAGGTCAGATTAGTTCAGTTACATTACACTACGTCACCGCTATAACTCATTAAATACTCATTTGCAATGGAAAAAACCAACATTTGTTGATTTCGATTTACTTACCTATATTCAAGCATCAAAAAATGAAAAATCAATTATTGTCCTCACCTTCACATCTACCCACACTGAAGTATCATAATACTCATGTTAATTGTCAAAAATGATTGAGAAAAAAGCATGAAAATACGTATACTCTTTCTTACGTTACTCTAGATTTGATAACACATAATAATGAAGAGTAATTAAAAAAATATGCAAGTGATGCATGGTTAAAAACCATTCTTGTTAATGCGCACTTACACTAAAATACGAGCTTAACAATAAGTCGCTTCAACCAAGTTTTAAGAGAGACAGTTAATTACCCACCATATGCAGCAAGTGATTCAATTTCTAACGGCAACCGCTCTAAAATAGGAACAATTTCGTATGCGTCGTTCATCTTACTGATTAAAATTCACATTCAAACGATAAAAGCCATACATCGAATTGAGGGCGTAACAGGGTCAAATCTTCAATTGTTTACAAAGAACATCTGATCTATATGAGGCACCGGCAGAAATGCTGAAGAGGTAACCCCCTTACAAGAACATTTGCAAGTTGTAGTAAAAAATTGATTCGTTATTCTTTTCCTGGTTGTTGAAAGCAGTGCAGTTTTACAATGAACATAAATGCATCTTACGTTAGGTAAAATATTTTGAATACTAGTATTATTTCAATACATTTCTCGATTCATCTCATTTGTACGTCTAGTATTTAAAGTTTAATTTCCAAAAAGAAAAGTTTTAAATTTTGTTTCCCTATTTTATCAATTTAAATTCTGATAGAACTACTGCCTTCTTCTTGTGGTTTATGTGCAAGGAAATATTTTTTTTAATTCAATTTTTTTGTACTACACCTCATTTATCAACTTTTTCCCGAAATTATTGGTTTTTATTTATTTAAAACGTTTCTGCAACTTCGACTTGATGTTTTCCCTTTCATTGGTCATTTTTTTATCTTATTTTCAAAATTTTCTAACATGAAGTAAGCTACAATTGAAAATGCCTAGCTCCCAATTGATTAAACCACTCTGAAAGATATAAATGTACTTTCGTTGATTTTTCTTCCAATTAGATATAAGAAGTTTTGTATTTTAAAATTGTAAAAAAAACATGTGTTGTATAAGTTTTGCATCAGCGTCTTGGAAATGTATATATTTTCAATTTGAATGATGAATAACAAGTTTAGGGAATTATTAAAGCATCTGAAAATTGTGCGCTCCCAAAATATTGAGCTGAACAATATTTATTATTGAAAGATCTTTCGCTCACCTCTTTTATGTCAGTGATGAACACTAGCAATACTTTTGTAAAAGATGGTAGGAAAGAAATAAACCGATAACTTTTCATGGCGGACATTTTAAAAGAAAGCTCTGGTGAACAATAAGAATGATGAAATCATGTTACCAAACATGCAGTATCAGCTGAAAAAATTATTTTCTCAGCCTGTGGATGAAAGTCTTTTGTAGGCTAAAAAATATAATTTGAACATAAAATGCAGGGAACGAACAAAGGGGCTGAGTTATTTTTCAGTAAATAAAGTTGAAAATTAGTTTTAAATCAAATTTTTCAGTTTGATTCCTTAAAAAGCAAGCCCCTTTCTCATGAAGAGAATCACAGTTCATAATTGGGACAAGACGAAGATTTTTCCATGCCTCAAAACTGTCGTTGCCATCGTAAATCAACATTAACTTTGTTGTTTTCCTTTCGTGAAAATCAACTTCGAAAGCTGTTAACCAGTTATTTTTTTTTAAATATAACGGACGTTAGGGGACGTTCGTTTAATTAAAGAATTTCCATTTAGAAAACAAACATTCAGTCAGTTCTTACTCTAAAACTACTTTGAACACCTGACAAAAATTGGTAAACTCTAAAATATTATTCTCTTTTGCCTCTATCGAGGTAAGGCCAAAATAAATAAATCTTCAAAATATGCTCTAAAAATGGTTTCAAATGAACAAATTTAGAAATATGAAATAAGAGACCAAAATGAATAGTGGACTTTTATTTTTTCTTCATCATTTTTTCGTCTATTTCCTTTAATAGATGCGCATTTCCCGTCATGACGCTCAGCATCTGGAAATCATCGTTGTAAGAAGATGACCAGTTGGATATTCTTTTTCCTAGAAAAAGATGCACAAGTGTTGCACTGGAATGGACTACAGTGTTACAACTGTTTAACAAGTCCAGCAAGATGTGTGCACTCGTTCACCAATGAAGGCTGCATCCATGCCATAGTACATGAGCATGTATTTTTAGTTTGCCTCCAACCAGATCTCCACCACCAGCTGGGCCTCCTCCTTCCCAAGTCTACGCATTTGCTTCGGCTTCCGGCTGGGTGACACTTATTAAAAAGTTATCTTCCTTCTCCTCGTTGGTGCTGCCTCTACTTTTGGTGCTGCTAACTTTACTTGAGTGCTACCTCACAGCTACCTCGACCTTCACGGCTTCCCTTACATTAGCGACCTGTGTGTAGTCACACTTTTCTAACCAGATGAGGCAAAATTCGGGTTGAAGGGCAACGCAAGCTTACTCCTGAACACAAGCCTCCTATTAATTAACATCTGAAAGTTTGTGTGTTCGTTTAAAGTTAAAGTTCGCCTGCCACCACCATCATTCTGTTGCTCCGCATCACCAAATTTTAGTTGAAATAACTTTTTCTACGCTGCTTAATCAGATTTAGAGCACAATACAGTGATGTACGGAAGAGTTTTAATTTTTTCTAAGTTTTATAACATTCTTTAGCAGGACTGACTAAAAGTACAGTATGTTATATTCTTATTTAAGATCCATGAATAAACTTTTCAAACGTTCGTCTGTAATTTTGGTGATTTCTGGGGGATTAACGGACTTGAATTATAGGAAGTAGAATGTTGCAAAAGTTTGTGAGTCTATGATGTTATTGATGTCAAATTTGACTTGAAAGCTAAATCACTAACACCAATTTTAAATATAACGTTTTATAGACTAACGGTTTAGTGTCAAGCTATGCCTCAATTTGGCAGCACTCGTGAGCATGTCCACGTGAGCGTATTTCATACGTACCTTCAACCCTAGCTAAAGTATAGCCATTTTATTAGACGTCGGGCTATCTCAATTCTTTCACTTAGTCACTCAGCCCCGAAATGGATTACTCTTAGCTAACAAATTGTTGCAACCGTATTCCCATTATTTTCTAGTGAGCGGCACTCAAGGAAAATTTTTCTTTTTGTGTGACCAAACATTCCTATTTACTTTCATACCAAAGGCTGCATTTGTAATGAGTAAAATTACAAAATAGCAAAATCTCAAGACGACTCGTAATTTCTTATTATTTTCCATTAACTTTTTCAATCTGATTCTATTTTTCAAATGAAAACAGCGAAGTGTTTTTTGGGTTTGAGTCGATACGCAATAGTTAAAAAACAGAATTGTGTGCGAATTTGAATTAGCAATGATATAACCTGTCCTTTCTTGCACGCATGTGTTCCATTTAGGTTGCATCGGTAGACTTTTTCGGAGGTTAATAATTCTTCTCTAGGACTTTAGCTGAAATGAAAAGTTTAGTTTAGGGCAGAAAAATTGAGTGCTCTTATCCATAGAATTATTTAAAAGTTATTCACCCCACCTTCGCACTTCCATCGCGTTCTCTTCAGCGCACATCATTACCCGAATGATGTAAGTAGTAAACAACCGCATGGAAATGTAGGCAAAGAAAATAAAGTTTAAAGTCTGATATTCATTACATGTAATTTACTCAAATTCCAGCATTTTCTATGGTACTAGACAAAAATAACCTTCAACGTGACAAAATTTCACCGGAAATTTTTCAAATCCGCATGTCATTTGCCTTTGGTGATAGTGAACGTATTGTTGGTGTATGAACATGATTCCTAATCTCGGTGTATTTTACCATAAATTCACATTTAATCGCCAGCAATTTTGCATCAAAGTAACACTGAGCAATGGTACAAATCAGTAGTACAATACATGAATATTCACGGTGGAGTAGTGGTCTAGGAGTAAAGGTGTTTGTCTGAAATAAAATGAAGAAAAATAGGTAAGACTCCGCAAATTGGAAAAATTCGCAATTTCACTTGCATTGTTCAGGGTGGGGCAGAAAAACCTATCCGATTTCAAATCCCATTTTCTCAGAAGAGGGAGCAGGTAGAGTAGTGGGGTAAAAACCGTTAGAAAGCCGGTTTTATGCCATTTGTCAGTAGTCAACATGCTTTGGTCTGGTGAACATCGTGCTTTTGTTATTGAGCGGTTTATCGAA
>JACJUY010001453.1:87256-112261 GCA_014220935.1 Platorchestia sp. MABIK | reverse complement strand
TACCCATGAAGTTTTCGTCAGAGTATGTGTATCTCCTTTGATGATACCAGAAATCAAAGAAGAGCAGAGTAAATTAGAGAGGAAATTCTCCAACTCATTGAGCTTGATTTTCACTCACTCATTTCCTTTTGTTTGATTAGCAGCTGAAATAATAATTTCTACAACGTGGTCGCTTTAGGGTAGAGATCAGCAAATATAGCTGTCACACTGGAGTTCGTTGTCTCATATTAATGCACCTTCCAATGAAAATCAAGCGCCAGTCGAGACTATTTTGAAACAGTGATGGGTGGGTAGCATGAATATCACACGTTTTCTACATTGTACGCTCTTGTAACTTCAAGAAACACATCGTTCTGAGCTAATGCTGCTTCTACTCTACTCATCAATTTATTCCCGCCTCAGTCTACATAAGACAAACTGTCCTAGTGCTAATGACTTTGAAGAGGCTTTCAATTAATCTACGCTCCGCTGTATCATTAGTTTAGATCATGGGTCCACCGCTTAAAACTGTGATATCTGCCCCATGCAATGGCGTGCACTTCTCGCGTCATTACCCTACGCCTGCTCTACCAATCTATTCATCTATAACGTTTGTTCAGTCACTTATACGTACGCGGGAATTCCCCTGTCACACGTGTAATTGTAAGGTTCTTCGTCTCTCAATTTAAATGCTCTTACTGGTACTGCACAAAATAAGTCTCTAGGAATGACACTCTCATACAAACACCTATTCGGGGTCGCACAAATGAACCCAAAATGTTTCAAATATTTTTTATCAGCTTTTTCCATGGGTTTATTGGAAGCGATTTTCTGTATCAGAGGTATTCGGAAAATCTAATTTCTCCCATCTTTATTTCTATTTGATCTCACCTTCACTTTTGTGGCATTTTTGCATTTGGAATCCTTGTCAATTTACTCTCACACATTTTTACACTGCCCCCACATTCAGCAGTCTGGATTCTATCATTAAGGTAGAATTAATTCATTGCATCAAATTCATCCCCCGGAAACGGATTTATTGAAATTAAGTCCTTTGACGAATACTCGGGCTCTCGTTCCGTTTAAAAGAACTTAAAAAGAACTCCTACTCACATCAAACAACCATGACGACATCGGAAAAGCTCATCTTAATCACGAAATTAATCATCTCATTATCAAAGAATGAACTCAAAATCGAAGAATTGTTGGAGACAACATGCGTTCAATTATCTAATATCATTGATGCTATAATTCCCTATAATTTCTACATTTACTGACCTTTTGTCAACTGAGCAGACACCCAATACTTGCCTGAGAGTTACGCGTGGTTTCGTGTTAACTGAATCGATTTTGTGGTCATTGAGAATTTAAGGAGTAACTGCTTGACCTATGTAGTATATTAAGCTTCGAAAATCTAACCTAATAATACCCGTCGTTTGTTTATTTATATATTTATTTATTTATCTGTTTGGTGTCCGCTTCTTAAGAAACATAAGGTGCCTGAGTGTGCGGTGTCATGGATTCCGAATTCCTCAGTGTAACATTGAAGGATGACCTTTCATCCATTGAGATGTTTGACATTTTATCAGGATAGGTTCGTTTAGGAGAGGTTTGGTCAGATTAGGACAGGATAGGTTAGCATTGGTTAGGTTATATTGACAGAATTTTTTCACGGGTCCACCTAGCTTAACGATGACATAATCCAAAGAGTTTCCACTGGTTCTGCTACTACCCAACAATACCCTTGGTTTATTTGTTTGGAGTCCGCTTCTTCCATTTCTCTGCCCCGCTCATAAAGATAGCCATAATGACTTTATCTGTGATACAAGTTTCCCCGCTGCGCAAGTACAAAAATGTTTTTCATCACGGGTACTGTTAGGATGGACATATTTGTTAGTCCTCCACGTGTGGAAAGTTTGTTCAAGAAATGTATTGAATCCCGTCATTTTTGGTGGGCCGTGCACACTGGTAAGTTAATAACATTTTTGAATCGAAATCAGAAAATTCCCTGATTATTGCTATATCGTTGTTCTTCCGAAGTCGATCTAAAAGGCAAGCGGAGGTTATGTATTTCTGTCAACCGAACATGGAGTAACCCGCATTATAAGGGGGAAAAAGTTTGAATATAACAATGTAAATTTCAGGCTTATATCACTTTGAAGTGCCCTTACAAAAATGCAAATGAAATTGCTCTAGCTATCTAGAAAGAGCTCCTCTTGACCTCAAAGTAAACTAAAAATTAGTTAGCTAAACATGTCTTCCAATTGAACAACATCTATGTCACGTCCGCTAAAAATTTGAATATTAAGATGAACATATGAAATTTTATACTTTCAAACGGGTTTTGTTAATAAGTGGTCACGAAATAAGAGATTCATTTTCCACCTTAATTTAATGAAAATCGGTATAAAAGGTGAATAACAAGGCCTCATAGAGAACACTTTTACTTGAGTTTTCTTTACACTTTTCCTTGGGTAAAAAAGGTAAAAAATGAGGCCTCATGAAAAATACTCACTTGGGTTTTCTGAATGAGCTCAGCATAAAAAATGAGCTCAGCATAAGAGCATAAAAAAATCCATCGTGAACGTGTATGGCTTATATTCGAGGTGGGATGTAAATACTGTTACGAATTAAAGTAATAGAGATCCATACAGTTGATTCAAATCAAACAATTTATTCCTCTTTTGTACAACACAATATACAATGAAAAAGCAAAATGAGATTCCCCTCCATTGATATGATAAACTTTAGTTTTTTGAAGTATTGAAAACGAGGGCTAAAACTGTTTTTTCTACCATTTGAAAGATGAAAAGGTTCATTACTAATATTTGACTGATTTATTTCTTGATACCATCGACGTACAGTGTGTCGTTTATTTTCCAGAAATACGCGTAACCATTGTAGCGAATGAAATCATACATAAAGTGATGTGGGGAATTTTTAATGTTTTCTTCCATTTGCGTCAGAGAACAACAAAGATAGTTCCAACGAATTGGTAGAAAATAATGAACGTCTTGGAAATTGCTGTTTGCATTTGCAATTTTCACCTCATGCAGCACGCTCTTTCCAACAACAAGTTGGGTCTTCTCAAACATTCTCTTCCTTAGCGTAAGTCAAAATCTTGCATCGCCAGGAGAATTTCGGTCGCGAAGGTTCTCTGAACAGCTCTGTTCCGTAACAAGAATGCAAACTTGAGTGAACTCGCTTTGATCACTGCCATGAGATTGCATAAAGGCAATCGCTGCTGAAGTTGACGGTCCTCTTCTGTAATCTAAGAGAATCGCTTCCCAATAAAGGAACCTACGTTGATATTGCTCTAATGGAAAACACACATACTATGTTGATTGAATAAAATTTGCGTACATTGAGCGAATTGGTATATTGATGCAATAGAATTACTTCAATCGAGCGCACTTACTGGAGCAGAGGCAGTTTTCATCACTCAAGGTTGTGTTATTACAATAGCTAGGTACTTGGAGTCCTGGTAAATATACTGTCTCGATCACAACTATGGGACGGCCTCCCATGACTTTTAATAGTGGACTATGTGGAGGGGCGTCAGTGTCGCATCTACGTTACAGCAACAGTTTTCTCCTTTGCGTGATAATAACGGGCAGTGTATTTCATACACGGGAAAAATACGACCATGATAAAATTATGTTGCAGTATCTATGATTCTTTTTTCATGATAAAATGGTCACCCTTACAGTCCGCAAGTCTTGCGATTATGTACAGTTGATCTTCGATATACAAGATTTCACAAAGCTCGATTGTTAAAAATTAGCTGCGTATATTCTCAGTTATTCATAAATTGAATGAAACATTGTTCTTGTTGAAATTCTTGTGTTAATTTTTGGTAGTATAAAATGAAGCTCGCGTTAAGTGATGAGTGTATAATTAGCAGAACGACTGCTACAAATTCTTCTGAGTTTAACCTCACAAATAGACCATAAAGGGAAGGAACTCAATGCAGTTTGCATAGGCAAACACACATACACAGAATGCACTTTCCACAAGCACACTTATATGCTCATGGAAAGTGAGAACATCAGCAGTAGTTACATATCTAGTTGAGCGCGTTTGCTCATTCTGCGATAAGTTTGAAGAATGGCATTTAGTAACTTCTATGTACGTATGTTTCTTCAGGGCACAACTCTCACCCGTGAAATTTTGCAATTTTGTTGTCAAGCTCCGTGGTACTCCATTTTAAAAATTCCAAATCCCGCGAGGATTTAATTCTGAGACACAACTTAAACCACTGAACATTGAAAGATGTGCTAATAACCGTCGCTAACTGTAAGGTAATCGATTCAATGCTATATTTACCAGACATTTGTATCATAATCACGGGTTTCCTCGTCTGTTAAGCGCCAGTTTCTGAAGTTTGACGTGAACTGCAATGTGGCAGAAGTTAAATACATAAGAATCGACCATCTAGTGACATCGGTAGAGTATTTGTTCAAATCCAACACATCAATCCAAACTCACTATTGCCGATTGAGATTTCAAACAGAAATAAAGGCTTGGAAAGCAGGAATCAAGACAGGTATGTACAAAACCAATACACCAAATTGGTCTTTTATCTATGAATAGTTTTAGTTTTAGGACGATTAAACCAAAACAATGAGTACCATAGGGCTGGGATGTTTCGTTAGTCAGTGGATGTAGAAGAAACCTCCAGCGCGTTTTTTTGTACGAGATTTTACGCAAGGTAAAAACAGGACGGTTCAATGGTCCAAACTGACGGAACGCTTTTCATACGATTGGGCGACCTCCATAGAGCCACAGTGTTTGCTAGGAGCCGCAAACGAACTTTCGAAAATGTATTCATATAAAATTGATTTGATTTAAGTAATGATTAATTTATCTACGATCAAGTGGTAAACAAGAACCTTATCGCTTTTCAGGGCTGAAATCGCTCCATTGCCGTTTATGATGAATGCGGAAGAAACTGAAGACTAGCATTCAATAGCTCGCGTTTGCATGTTAAGGTACGAGATTACTGTTTCCTAATTAATTGTAAACGAAGCTTTGATCAAGGGCAAAAAGATGGTGATGAGCCCACTCACTTTCAGTGAAGTCTCGACTGAAGCTGAGCCGGTCGGTTTCTCATCATACTTTTGAAAAATCTTCAGGTAGAAACATGACTCCATTACAGTAGTGTTGCAGAAATGATTTTTCAGCTCTTTAGCCAAAGGGGAGAGAGTGAGTGAATGAAGGGCAAGCTCAACGAAAGGAACATGTCTCATTTTAAACTCTTTTACCTGTCTTCTCCACTTGCTGTAATAAGCAGAGCTAGGAGGTACTCATCTGCTTGTGAAAATAAACTAAGTCTTGTGAGGTGAGATCGCTACAAATAAATAGAGCAGTTCTTATCACTAAAATAATCAAGTAGTAGAATTTATACCCTTTAAGAATCAACGATTACAAAATCAGCTCACATAACATCATTTCTATGCATGAATTTTTCTATCGCTGAGCCTAAGAACGATTTTGGGGAACTCATCACGTGCACTAGATTAAAAAAGAAAAAATCACGTTCTTTTTCTGCCTAATAACTGCGCTTCCACAAAAAAGAATTAAATTTTTTCCCTGTTTCGCTCAAGGCCTCCAGTTCGGAGGACCGAAAGTTCACCAAATGAAGATTTTTGCCACACACAGAATAAAGACATTTTTTCCCTGCCAATCGGAATTTGAAAACTTGCGAGCACTTTGAACTGTGCTTTTATTGGGCTACCAAACAGCGCCACTGCACAAATAAAAAATTGGACAATCCACGCCCAACCGCTCGAGCGGGACGAGCTTGCGGACTCAAAAATGCCTCTCGCTAACACATGCTTCAGAATGAATTCTGTGTTACCAGCTTTGAGCATCAGTACACAGACCGGTGACTATTTGCGAAGATTTCTGCCGCAAAATTGTACTCGTTTTTAGAGGGCTCGTGTAAACGAAGTGTTGGCCGTACTTTAAATGGCGACATTCCGACGCTGGACACGCGCCCGGCCCAGACTGACGGCTCCTATCTGCTATTTACATCACAGCGCTTCTGGGTTCGCCATAAAAAATTGAGGCGCAAAGCGGAACATGAAAGCAGCCTGCGTAAAATTTCTATTGCGGAGCTTTTCTGAACCGCTGCCAAATTCTTGACAAACAAAAGTCGCGTTGCTGTCAACTGCGTTAAAAGAACTGCCTCCAGAGGTGAAGTGGGAGCTATAAAGAGGACGTGTCTAGTGGGTCCTGCTTGCATTTCATTTGGGTTTGCTTCGTGCACTTTGCTATAGAAATAATTCAAGCGATCGTAAGGGCATCTATGCTGTTGGTCTGTGATGAGTGACATGTGGTGCTCTCCTCCCTCTAAAAAAACGCTGGAAGATGGACTAAAATTATTTATACAACCCCTGAAATTTAACAGGGAACAAACTTGAAAGATTTTTGTTTGTGTTGCAAGCAATATTCTCTGCGTAGACATGAAATCGATTACTTTCTAAGTTTTAGGACATGAAAAGTATTTAGAACATCTTGCTCATTTTCATCTGTTTTTTTACTTAAGAGAAGGAAAGAAAGTTTCAAACTTGTATGCCATGTTGCTAGTAAATACCATGTGTACAGGGCAGTTTCTGTTGCTTTCTTCGCTTTTCTGAAGTAAAAAAGCACAAGATGTCGGTAGTGCTCTGCTTGGTCCACCATTTCAAGGGCTCGAATGCAAGCAAAAATCTTGGGACCTCTACTTGGAGGCTCATTACACGCTGACGTAAACATGCTCGCTCTATAGGACACAGTATTTAGAGAATAAGAACATGAAAACGATTTTTAGAAGTTCTAAAAGAAGACGTAAAAAACGACAAACTTTTTGGCCAACCCAACAAATGAAAAAATAATACTTAGAAAACGTGAAAACGAAAGTTTTTAATGAGTCAATTTGATCATGTATTTATGTGCCATGAATGAAAATATCTTTATTTATGTTCAGACAGTTAATTATGGATTTGTATGTATTATATACGCTACCCAAATGTCTCTCTCTTTGTATAATATATTGTATAATAAGTAAACTCCTGCACTCAGTCATTTGAATAAAGCTGCAATATAATTTTGGAGCTCTAAATATCCTCGAAAGCATCAGTCCCCTCGAAGAGCTAGGCTCCAGCTGGATGGAGCACTCAACAGCAGTTGAAAGTAACGCGTTGTATTCTGACTCGAGCGCGCTTTGTCCGAGGAATTCAACCTCTCAGCTGACAATCTCAGGCACTTCAGAGTCGGTGTAAAAAAATTGAGAATTGTGTATTTGCCAACTAGAAATCACCTAAAATCTGATCGTTCATGAATAATTAATCGTTCGTGTCTTACAAACACCGCACGATAGGCTTTTTCAAACAAATTTATCTTCGATATTCCAGTGAGTTGCAATAATTGAGATACCTACAACAGTTAATTAACAACTAAAACACTTCGTACCGCCTTAAAACAAACTAAAAAACAAATCACAGAATTGTGAAAATTTGTGAAAAAATTCTTTGATCATGAATCAAAGCATAATAATTTAACTGGAAAAACGCATCTGTCACAAAGTTTTATTTTTATCATAATCATTACAGTCGATTAGCGGCAGCGTCTTGAACACGTGACTGTTGCTTGAGATTTACATTTTAGTACAAGCCATCCAGACAACAACCAGTGGCTGCACTGATTGTGAACACGCAACTGATGCTTCAAGTTCCCTAATTAAGTCATTCAGACAACAACCGGTGGCTGTAATACTTGCCAAGCTCGGAATAGATTAATTTTTTCAAGCTTCAGGTGGACACTAATTGTTTCATGCACAACACAAAAAACGCCTTCTGTCGGGCTTTTTTCTCTGGGAAACCTGCTATTAAACCTGGTTGTGACTATGACAGGTGATACGGGGAAAACAAGATCACACAATTATGCAAGTTAATTTTGGGGTGCACATTTTATGAGTGCAGGCTGAAAATAGTACGTTTGTTAAACACGTAGTCACATTTAAACTTGCTATTGTAAGAGCCGTTTAAAAAATTATCCTCCTACCGCGATCATAAAGTTTTGTTGGTTTAGCAACGGAGCTAATTACACTGAACGAATTATGAGCTTTACTTGTACTTCCATGTAAGAATGCAGGATTTCTGTTAAAATTGACACAATTCTTCACGTTGAGCGTTATGTACGCTCTTCACATAAATGGCAGCTCTACATGTTCAGAAAAAGACGAGACACAGAAGAGCCTCGAATTTTTCGATCGAACTACGCCCTATTAATTCGTGCTTTTCAACTGCGAATTACGTTGCTTAGTAAATGGATGAACTTTAAGCGTTTCGTTCCAGAACCATACAATAATTTGTCATTAGTACTGAGCATAAACAGGGGTGAATTGTGCTGCCCTCTGCAACGATGTACCAGCGACGATCAGGCAACCCAGGTAAATAAATGGATACGAGAAACGGTCATATGCAATTGATGTAGATACAACTCGTTGAAATTTTATCATTTTTCCAAACTCCCGACGAAAGGAGAAACCCTTCTCACGAGGAATTTTACGAGCTTTCCTATGAGTTTTTAGTAGGCATCACGGCACGGAAGATGAAGCACGGCAGTGATGCAGCAAATAGAGTCATGCAGATGGAAGAAGATATCTGTCATGTATCTCGTTCGAGCTCGAGCGATAGCGTACGAGCTTATACAGTCGATTTATGCCGCCCTGGATGCATAATGCATTCGTTGAGAGGCGCATCTAGCATTTGTTGCCAGACCATCTTAGCTGGGACCAGTCGTCCGCTGAATAGCAACGGTTGGCCGTCGTGTTCTGGCTTTCCAGCACTCGAAAATTCAAGGCTCGAGTAGCCTCTGTGCGGACTCATCCCCCCGCCCTTTGTGAATTTCGCATGTGTTTGTGTTTGCATCAGTTTATGTTTTTGGTTCCTAGTTCACACCAGAGCTGTCACGTATAGCTTAAAATGAACTTTTTTTCTCACCACCAGAGAGAATTTTTGCTTTCTGCCTTTCGATTTAAGTCGGCGACGGCAATTAAATTTATACTTATTCAATCATCTAAGCAAGGGCTATTTTAATTTGTAGTTGAACACTATTAGAATACTGCTTTGAACATCCGTGCCTTTTCAGTCCCTACCTTTCACATCTTGACATCATGTCCTTTGGCAATGTTACCCTCTTTGTACTGCAAGACACAAGTGATTTTTCGCTATATATAGGTAAATTTCGGAAAATCGTCGGTTTTTCAAAGCTGAATGTCACATGCTTAAAGTACCTTTATGAATTATATATGAGTTAATCTAGTAATGCAATGGTGCTATAATGAGACGGTTAAGAGGACTTACAAATTTCAAACTGATTCTAGTATTGATATTAAACCAACTAAAAATTAATGAGTTTGGTAAGTGATTAGAGATGCAGTCCGGAATATTAGCAAATTCTTTTTGAAAATGTTTCATTTGACAAAATTATTCCTCCTCTGTTTTTTATTTCTCGCGATTGATGATTGTAAAATCATTTTTGAAGTCTGAGATAAAGTTGAAGTTTCACCAACACATTTACACACCCCGATGTACGGTTCATCTAGATATTGTGCGGGATTTAGATTAAGTGACAAGATCGATACCGAGATGAAGCAGATCGAGAATAATAGATAGATTTTCAACGGCTACCGAAAAACGATAATGGCAGAATTATACTCTTTCATCGCCAGCTCAGGGATGTGACTGATGAATTTTCTCAGAGTTGAGCCTGCATGCTCATTTTCTCGGCGCTTTCTTCCATATGAAATGTGGAAGACAATGTTAAAAATATGCTCCTTTCGACGATGTCGAATTCTCTTGATGCTCTTTCTCGAACCTTAGCAATGCCATGAATTTTGGGGTATGAAAGAGCTCAAATAACCACATTCACTTATATCGCAAGGTTTTGTCAGAAACACAAAGTACTAACGAATGTAATCATATTTAGTAGAGCGTAAAAAGTCCTGACTCATTTGTGTTTTACATTAATAAGTGATAACAATACTAACATTATTTGTATATAAACATTTATAATTTCCGTATAAATATAAAAGCTCTGATTTTTTCATCGTACTTTGCGCGTTATTCTTTTCTCCCAAATATGATTATTGATCAATTCACTTTCATCGTGAATGATTTCTTGCACGCGAAAGAAAATAAAAACGACGAGGTTTCATATTTTATGATATGGATACACGGTGCTAGAAAATAAAAGATAAAACGTTATAAGCTGAAATAAAAACTCAAGGGAACAACTTTTTCACGAATAAATAAAATGCTAACATTAATCATCTCTGACATTTCGAGTCTGAAGGTTGAGTAGGGTTTTTCTATGGTAGTAGTCCCCAAAGTCATAGGTTATGGAAGCTCATTTAAAAACATGAACTTTAACATATTTATAATGGAATTGGAATTACAATAGGCGACCACAATATCCGCCCGCCACGTCATTGCTGGCCTCGCACCTACACAGAAACGTTTCTTGGACACTTTGAAACACTCGCGAATTATTCGCGATAAGTCTTGCAGCGTCAACTATCCATCCAACAAAATTCAATTTTGTCCGTTAAAAATTTGTTCAGAAGTTTGTTTTACCGACTCCATTTTGTATTGTTCATTGGTAACAGACGACCATTTATACATACATGTTATTATAATTCTAGGAACTAAGGTAATGGATGCAAAAAAAGAAATTTTCCAATAAATCAACTACGCTAACGAATCGCTTTCTCTAAATCGTCGAATTTTTGGATTTTTACTTACCGATGAGGAAGCCGTTCTTTATGGTTTTCCTATCTCCTGTCAAACTTTGTACCATTAGTTTTCGAGCACCCTGTATATCTACTTTATCCGGAGATGAAAATCCTTTCACCCACTTGCTAACACAGCATCCTTTTTTACTAACTTTCCCTTTATTGCGCTGAAGTGAGAAGACTTGATCACATGAAGTTTTTCGTTTCCACATTCGCCCAATGGACTCGTTGTATCGAGACCCGTTCAAAATTCATTAGACAGGGTCCGCTTCCCTCATGCTAAGAGGAGAATGTGCCCTTGTTTTCGCCGTCGCTTTGATTCCGGGAAAGCAAGCAACCAATCACGGGAATTTTGACCGATGGAACAGTTTTTGCTGGCGTTTCTTTTGCCACAATCTATGGTCTTTGTTATCAGTGTTTGTTTTCCAACGCAGATCCCTCGCTCCTAGAGCGGACATATTTTGCCCAAGTTTGTAGGTTTTTTCGATGCTTGCGAACAAACTCACTGAAGCGCTCAAGAAAAAGAGCCAAATTTTGCGAGTTTGTCGCGAGGGATCTTCTGCAACATAAAGCTTCTTGCGCTTCCGAAAACCGAGATAGGAAAACAAATTCGATCTATTTTATAATTTTACTGTCATGCTTTTTTCACGATTGGTTGTCCGTTATTTATCACGTTCCTCATTTCCAGGCTTAAGATGCAGTAACTGTTACTCCTATAGTATGGAAGCGTCTTATCATTTGAATTTAAAACCGGGAGGAGAGGAAACAGGGATCAAACTATTAAGATAATAATGATAAAAAATTGTCAAAATTTTTGAATGAAAAATCGCTTATGGCCTTTGGTAATCTACAGAGATATTATACAGATATCACGAAGAGGCAGGAAAATATGTGTAACTTATGATACTTGTCGATTAGCTTAAATTGTGCTTTTTAGAGTACACACCGGAGTTTTCGCGTGTGATCTGAAACCAGGGTATTATTCATCATCAGCCAGACTCTTTTGGTTCTGTCAATTAGCTTAAGCCTTAAGCCGAGCTATGAGTGAATGGGTTTAAGTACGTGTTCAAATCCAGAAATGGGAAGGAGTGATGTTTCGGGCATGAAGTGTCAGGAGAAGCTGGATTGGCCGTCCAGAATACCAGAGCAAGAAAATTGAGTTCGCAGTCACACATTGTATTTTAATACCGGTCATGAAGGAATATTTGAAATACCGGTCACAAAGTAGGTCATTCAAGTCATAATGTCATTCAAGTTCATAATGCACCATTGTTTCGATGAGACTACTTTCAACATTTCACTAACGTAATATGGGCACTGGAAGAATTCAACAATCTCCAATAAATAGGGAATCAAGCTAATTAGGTAGCT
The DNA here is from genome assembly GCA_014220935.1 of Platorchestia sp. MABIK. NCBI lineage: Eukaryota > Metazoa > Arthropoda > Malacostraca > Amphipoda > Talitridae > Platorchestia > Platorchestia sp. MABIK. The sequence continues at coordinate 100,131 of JACJUY010001453.1, read as the reverse complement.
GATTTCCGATATTGGTCATTCAAAACACGATCTCTAAAAATACCTTTGAACGCAAGCAAATATCTCGAATGAAGAGAATGCAACTGAAAGCTGTGACGTTCGCAGAGATGGTCGTAATCGTCTGCAAACGAAACGTTTTGGTATGATTGAAGCGGGCGATATTCGCAAATATGTCCCAGAGCAGCCCTTGCATGACTGAGAGGTTCAGACCTCGAAGCGGTGATTAGCTGTGAGCCCACAATCCTGGTTACCGAACGGATATATCGCCTCTCATGCTTAATTAAACCGAAATTCGAGCGCGGTCGAGCCTCTCCACCTGATTTCTATTTGCTGTTGTCGATATTACTTGCAGAGAGAACGCGAGGGGAGTTCGAGCAACGAAATGAAGACGTGTTGTCAACACAATATCCCGATAATAATGTGTCCCGCTATTTGACGAGGCGGGCTGTCACCTCCACCGAATACAATCTTGTTAAATGGAGTTTATGGTCGGGTTGCCGGAGCACAAAGAGAGCGCGAGCGCCACTCTTTCTGAACACGTAAGTTCAGGATTAGGAGCGCCGTGTGAGTGCAGTGCCTGCTGCGTGGTGTGTTCAGCCGGGGAATTGAAGTGAAAATTCGTGGCAGTAGCTGGCTTTGATGATTTAAATATCACTGTGAGGAGTGGACGTGTAGACATTGAGTAACATTTCGAATGTTGGGTCATTAAGTTGCGGTTCTTTTTTTTTGGTTCCCAGAAAATCGCAGGGAGAACAAATTTGTTTGAATACATAAGATTTGAAATAACAGCCAATCCGACTCAAATTTTTACGTTTCTTGTTCGATACCCAGAACAGCTGATAATTCTCGAAATGTTCTGACGTGATTCTTAGTTATCGCTGAGCTAAAAGCGTCTCAATAGAAAGAGCTTGCGATTTTTCATGTCATAGAGGAGAATAGAATAAAACACGGGCCAAAAATGAATTATTTTATTTTTGAATTAAAGCAGAAGCCCCGTAAAAAAACGTCCTAAAGAAGTAAAACTAAAAATTAAACACTGTGATTTTCTCTGAATTTCACTGGCTGGCCCTCAGGTTATGAAGTAAATTATTTGGTGATGGAATAGAATAATTTATAAGTTCACTTTTAAGACTCGGGTCTGCAACAAAAATTTCAGGATGTAAATCTACAGAACTCATTGCATTTGAATATAGAAAAAATATAATAGCACAACTTGATACACTACCCTTAAGTTTTTTCTTTTTTCATCAATCTTGTTCTACGTCGTACTTTCTCTCCAGAAGCTATTTAGGACATTACTTTTTAATTTTTTCTCTGTTGGTATAGCGAAGCTTCAGTTTTTTCTTGCTAATGTAATCGTTCTTACTCTACTGTATGCTTCTGGTTTCTCGTCTTTAATTCAAAGTATGCCAAACAAGTCGATTTTCTTTAAAAATTGGCTAAAACATTATGATATTTCGTAATGCTAACGTATGGTTTTAAGGCAAGGACTTCACGCACTGCAGCTCAGTATAAATCCTTGAATTACACATCATCTTATTGGAACCTCAACGATTACGGATGACAACGGTTACAGCTGACTAACAAGATGCTTAGTTCAGGTTACGAATAGGGGGAATATCTGGGACCAATATGTATCCGTACAAATTGGGTTCAAGGTATTCTGCTAGAATGTCTGAATGTTTGTCGATCACATGTGCACTAGCCGAGTATCTGTTAACAGAACATCTGTTAACATTATAACATCCGTACAAGTTGAGTTTGCATAAAATGATGTCGTACCACTCGAGAATCGACTTTGTTTAGTGATGGAAAGGAATATTCTTATTAGCCGAATTATTATTATTCATTCCACGCGTTGCGCGAGACAAAGCGCAGGAAGAGTAGCGCGCTCGACAGCGTGAGGGTTACAGTGTCAGTAAAAGTGATATTAGAGTTACGGAACCATTGAGCCAGGAATAGAGTAGTAAAAGTTGTTATTGACACCTCGTGCTCTGTGATAGCATGGGAGCAACAAAAGCGCGTGATGTCCGGCAATCGAGTGAACCTTTTTTTGAGGTGTGACGAGCCTGTTTTCGACGTTTTCCCGCTGTAGTTGCATGGCTGATAGCTAATTTTTTCCTTATTTTTATCCATGATTTGTGTGGTTTTTAGGCGACAATAGTAGGTTGTGAGGTTTTTCAGATAAAATTACCGGGTTTCAGACATAAGCATAAAAAACAGCGCCTAGTGTTGCTAAAGGGACCAAATTTTCCCACCCGCTGTACCGCTAAAACGGTCTTAATTGCGTGAAAATAATGTTCCACATTGCCAGCGTGTTGCGTCCAGCCTTTGTTTAGTACACGAGTATGATTGTACTAGGTTGAACAACAATTATTGATTGTGCGATAATCATTGATTGTGCGACAATCATTGATTGTGCGACAATCATTGATTGTGCGACAATCATTGATTGTGCGACAATCATTTTGTACTCCTTTTTTCAAGCTACTTCTATCAGATAACGAGACAGGTTTTTATTCGCTTGTTGAGAGTGAAAAATTTCAAAAGTGGTTGAGTTTTTAAGGCTGTTATTTATTCTCTTTCAGTTATTTGAAGTACGAAACATTTTAGTCGCCTGCCTTCAGTTAACGTGAACCCTGCAACAACATAAAATGTCCATTTTTTGAATAACACATTTACCCAATTATTGCGTGAATTCTTTTTATACGTCCGTAGTCTTGAAGCTTGACTACGAATGTGCGTTGAGTAACACAAGACAGTAGAGAACATTGACAGTACGGCAATTTTTCTACTACTTTTGTTCGATACCTCACTCACATTCAAAAATAGATCGAACACGATCAGGAAATGAAGCGTACCTGCATGTTATTGTCTACTATTGGTGTCAAGGCTGTGGCTCAGGCTGAGGCTGACGTACGGCTGTGTGGCACAGGCTGAGGCTGACGTACGGCTGTGTGGCACAGGCTGAGGCTGACGTACGGCTGTGTGGCACAGGCTGAGGCTGACGTACGGCTGTGTGGCACAGGCTGAGGCTGACGTACGGCTGTGTGACACAGACTGAGGTTGACGTACGGCTGTGTGGCACAAGCTGAGGTTGACGTATGGCTGTGTGGCACAGGCTGAGGCTGACGTACGGCTGTGTTGCACATGGAAATAGAAACGCAGGATATTTACCCCTTAGGGTACTATTGAGGTGAAGTTGACATTTATGTGCAGTAGCTGTGGAGCGCCGGCGGCGCCAGAGTAAATTTTGAATCGTAAATTAATTTTAATGACTCTGTTTAGTTCCATTAAAAAGGGAAGGAACTAGCTACATGAATATTGCGCTCATTGACTGCTACCTGCTCCCATCACGACATCGATTCTCAGTGATGTGTCATATCAGATTTATGGTTGAATGTGTGGATCTGAATCTGTGTCGATCACATGTTCACTAGCAGAATATCTGTTAGCATAACATCTGTGGGCGTTGTAACCTTAACGAAATATCTATTGGTCGAATAGCAGTTACGCGAATGTGTGATGGCTAGAAGTCTGCTACCCGATTTCGGTCAGTAGAATGTCCATTAACGATTTGTCCGGTGGCCGATTGTCAGCCTGTCGATTTCTTTCGAAGTGGCAACGTAAACTTTTGCAGATTTGTACAAAATGGCTGATAAAAGTGTTTGAGAATTGGATTCGAAAGTACAAAGCAAAACGCTTACGCAGTTAATTTACGAAAAGATTCACTCAGAATTTTAGAAGAGAGACTTTCAACTGTTTTCCTACTACGCGGTACTTCAAAAACAAATAAACGGAATTCCATTTAGAAGAATTTCCTGCCACCAAACTGGAACACTGACGTAAACTTGCTAAAATCTTAGTGCGTTCCTTTTAAAATTTGTTCATGGATAATTTCTTTAAATGCCTTTACTTGATGCTTCTTGCTGAGATACCTTGCCCATTCACTTTTTCTCTCTCTAGGCATCTTTTGTAAATGTCTTGGGTGATCGATAAAACATTTGAATCCTTTAATGGTTTTAAATGAAAAGAGGAAGAATCACCATAGGAATGAACATGATTTTCTAGCATATCCGTGAAAGTTGACAAAAAAGTTGAATCGCGTTTCTGTATTACAGACCTAATATCATCATTGTGTTTTCAAAGTTTAACATTAGGAGCAGACATTTTATTGTATAAACATGGAATAGGACAGGGTGGCTTTGCTGTGAAAAACATCACTATTTACATCTCACTTTATCGCTGAAACTGCTTTTAAATGGACAGTTAAGTGTGTATCCTTTCTTCTGCTGGTTGCTTTATTTCTGTGCAAGCATTATATTGGCAAGAATTTCCGTTATCGTAAATACTTTGCAAGTTCAAAAGTCAAAATTTGCAGTCTCTCTGCAGCGTTTAGGGTTTCCAGTTTACAAGTGGGAGGTAATAACGGACAATCCAATCGAGGAAGCAACTAACTCCACTTCGTAATATATGGAAATCTTATTTATCATTTTTTTTTAGTTGCTTCGATGGCTAACCTACTCTTTGAGCTTCGATGAACAGTTCATTTGAGAGGCTACGCATGAGAGGCTAGAGATTCAAGATACAAACTATACTCCAGAAATGTACTGTTGGCCGGCAGTATGGAGTCTAACGTTGCCTACAACAGCTCCATGCATGCTGCCATGCTAGGCTTAAAACTCTTTCTTTCGTAGTTACTGAGGGCGCTAGAGGGACCTGCAGCTGCAGACCCGGGCGATAAAACGCGTCTTCTCCTCCAGACAATTGCGGCCCGGTCTTCCATTTCTGTGCGTGCCTGGAACCCGCAGATTTTGCCCTGAGATATCCAGGATACGACCACGATATTGTCTTCGCGTCCAAAAAATAACACGAAGCAAGTATATTACGAGCCCCGCAAATAGAATAGAATTTCTTACATTTCCGAGGTGAAGAAAGAATTCTTTTTCAAAAAAGAACATATCTGGAGGAAGAGCTCGACCATTTTTGGCATGGTATGGAAATGATGAATTTATTCTCGTATGGTTCTAGATGTGGTACCCAAGTATTGAGCCTAGACTGTGTTTACACGTGTAGGGTGTTTTTTGAATTTCTCTTTGTATTCCTTGCTGGAACCGAGAAAGTTTACGAAAAAAGCGACCAACGCAAGGCTGAGCGTCATTTATTGCAAACGATTCGGAAAAGTAAATTTCTCACGTGACAGTTCCGAAGTCCGTACTTTATGTTTCAAAACATTTGAAACAACTTATGTTCAGTTTCACTCTAGTTAATTTTTTTATTTTACTCGTCAGAATTTTTTGTAATTGACTACTTGATAGTAGAACGAAATGTTTTGTACAATCGATTATTTCAATACGCATGAAAGAAAAAATCTTCAACTCACGTGTCTGTTTTCAATTTCATAAAAGAAGCTCACGTATGAGACCTCACGAATAATATCCAATTTTACTTACCAATGTCAACAGGAACTTAAAACGTAAAAATTTAAATTCCTAAATGCAGCGAACCAGTTACACAGATAGTAATTTAGTTGACGATTTTTTATTTTATTTTGAAGATTGAACCCGTACAGATCATAAAAAGCTGTTAACTCTGTTTCTCTTACATAAATTTCCATGATCTTTAAAGTTTCTGAAAAAAGTTGCCCAAATTTACTCAAAAAATGGTAAACTTAAAGTAGAAGTTAAATATGTTATAAAAATATAAAGCAAATGTAAAACATTGCAGTCGAGATGAGCTGTAGTAGTTACTCAGATGTACATATTTGAAATGTCTCTCATTTGAAACTTTAATTCCATAGGGCCGAAAGTTTCTACTTAATATATACAATGCACTCAACTTTTCCAGTTCTATTTTGGCCGCTGTGAGCAACTAGTAACTTGCTCTCTCATATAGTATTGGTTATATCATACTGTATACGTTCATAATACAGTAGGTATAAACCTTGAGCCCAATGTTACACAATTGAAACACATCTAGTTACCATACGAATTTTGCGTTGATTGATGTAGTGTTTGTTTGTTTAAAAGGACGATCGGCACGAACGGGCAAAGAGAGAATGGATTGGAAGTGCCGAATCGAGACATTCCATGTTTCATCGGCCATGCATTGTAGGCAGGAGCTGTGGCAGAGAGCCTTGCCCAAAAGTCGTTACAGACAGCAGAGGAAGAAAAAAGGAAAGCCGTTCGTTTTCCGTCTAACTGCAAAAAAAAGCTGCCTTCCAGGTAAGTAGTAATCGACTTTAGAGCATTTAGTGGATTCAGTACCACAACCGTTATGGTCGCGTACTGATTAATTGGCTTTGAGTATTATGAACATTAAATCATAAACTGTCTTGGTTATTTATTGGGCGCATACATCAATCCGCCAACCCTTATATTCAAATACGGAACCATCGATCCTGAGTGTTCACCCGATATTATCTCGGTGAACCATCATGTTATCACAATTTACCCTGAGTATTATCTCGACACTATCACGTTAACCGTCAAAATAATGTTAGTCACAATTTACCATATGTATTATCTCGACACTATCACGTTAAACCATCAAAACAATGTAAGTCACAATTTACCATATGTATTATCTCGACACTATCACGTTGAATCATCAAAATAACGTGAGTCACACTCTACCCTCAAGGCAAGTACCTCTTGACTTGCTCTGCGTGGGGTTGTCAGATGCTGAGAGCTCTTTTCCCCCAAAATATATTTTGAAAAATCCTAAATTTTGCAGAGGAAAAAGTCGATTTGGTGACCTTGGTTTTAGCGTTACCTTCACATGGGACCGTGACGTCAACACGTTGACTGTGTTGATCCACCGGTGGTCACTGATGGGATTTCCATAATGCGCGGGATCCACCGGTGGTCACTGATGGGATTTCCGTAATGCGCGTGATCAACCGGTGGTCACTGATGGGATTTCCATAATGCGCGTGATCCACCGGTGGTCACTGAGCGAATTTTCATAATGGAGGTGATCCACCGGTGGTCACTGAGGGGATTTCCATAATGGAGGTGATCCACCGCAGGTCACTAAGGCGATTTCCATGATGCGCGTGATCCACCGGTGGTCACTGAGGAGATTTTTAAAATGGAGGTGATTCACAGTTGGTCACTAAAGCGATTTCCATGATGCGTGTGATCCACCGGTGGTCACTGATGGGATTTTCATAATGCGCGTGATCCACCGGTGGTCACTGAAGGGATTTCCATAATGCGCGTGATCCACCGGTGGTCACTGATGGGATTTCCATAATGCGCGTGATCCACCGGTGGTCACTGAGGGGATTTCCATAATGGAGGTGATCCACCGGTGGTCACTGAGGGAATTTTGATAAAGGAGGTGATCCACCGGTGGTCACTGAGGGGATTTCCATAATGGAGGTGATCCACCGCTGGTCACTAAAGCGATTTCCATGATGCGTGTGATCCACCGGTGGTCACTGAGGGGATTTTCATGATGCGTGTGATCCACCGGTGGTCACTGAGGGGATTTCCATGATGCGTGTGATCCACCGCTGGTCACTAAAGCGATTTCCATGATGCGCGTGATCCACCGCTGGTCACTAAAGCGATTTCCATGATGCGTGTGATCCACCGCTGGTCACTAAAGCGATTTCCATGATGCGTGTGATCCACCGGTGGTCACTGAGGGGATTTCCATGATGCGTGTGATCCACCGGTGGTCACTGAGGGGATTTCCATGATGCGCGTGATCCACCGGTGGTCACTAAAGCGATTTCCATGATGCGCGTGATCCACCGCTGGTCACTAAAGCGATTTCCATGATGCGCGTGATCCACCGCTGGTCACTAAAGCGATTTTCATGATGCGCGTGATCCACCGCTGGTCACTAAAGCGATTTCCATGATGCGAGTGATCCACCGCTGGTCACTAAAGCAATTTTCATGATGCGCGTGATCCACCGCTGGTCACTAAAGCGATTTCCATGATGCGTGTGATCCACCGCTGGTCACTAAAGCAATTTCCATGATGCGTGTGATCCACCGCTGGTCACTAAAGCGATTTCCATGATGCGCGTGATCCACCGTTGGTCACTGAGGAGATTTTCAAAATGCGCGTGATCCACCGGTGGTCACTGAGGAGATTTTCAAAATGGAGGTGATCCACCGGTAGCCACAAAGGGCCTTTTCACTCATTCTTAACCAAAGTCAGATGATGACACTTCTCAATTTTTGCCTACTTGAATGTTGAATGTTCTAACTGAGATAAGTTGAATCTTGAGTTTCAAATTAAAACGTCACAGATCCCGTGTTTGTCACCCTGGAAACAAAAGCGCATAGTTGAGAAGTTAAGGTGCCTCAACAACATATAAATTAAGGATTCTGCATAATATTTCGAGGCTACAATTAGCTAAACTGATGGCTGGTTGAAAATGGCCACTCCTGAGTGGGTAAAGCGGCGACTGAAAAGACACTTTAAGTGACCAGACATAATGTTTCTGAATTCAATGATGCATTTTCGACTTCGTGTATGGTTTTGTTGGCTCTACGAAACTTTTTCCGATCTCAAAAAACCTTTTTCGATCAAGCAAAACATCTTTCAACTCCACGCTGCGATTTGCAACTTTAAACTACTGATCTTCAATGATTTGTTTGAGATAAAAATGGTAGTTTTGTTAAGTAAAAAAAATTGAGAATGGAAATGCATGCAGATACCCAGGTGCAATTACACCGCAGTTTGCTGTCAGCCAAAAAATGAAGGCTTAAATTGATTTATGTTCCGTACATCGCTTAATTTTTTCACAAGCGCGAATTTACCTTGAAAGTGTTGACCTCAATTCACCAGTCGTCACCAATCAGGACATAAAAAATCTTTTTGACATTATCAGATAGAAATGAAATTGGCTAAGAGCCTTGCACAGAAAGAAAACTAATCCAGCACACCTATCAATAGGCGTTGAAATAATCCAGTTATTTTCTTACCTGAGTTAAGCTCATTGAGAATGAGTAGATGAAATATTTTCCATGCAGGACTCAGTTCCATTCACTGGTTCATCATCTTCAAATTTGATGAGTTATTCTGAAAAGCACACCTTTAATTTAAGCGTCAGGCGTAATGTTGAAGGGAGTGTGAGCAAACACTTTTTGATTAAATACGATCAGCGCTCAATATTTTCAATTTTGCGGAATATGAGATGAAGTTATAAAGGCGGACGAGGGGTATTATCACGAATGGAACTCTGAAGGAAATTAAATACCTAATTTATTATGATGTAGTAATTAAGTATTTTTTGAACTGAGGCTACCTCCATATTTCAAGTCTATTCAATGTTCTTTGCATTTTTTCCTGAGCTCAAGAGTTTATCTGCAAGCGAATTGTGATGTTTCACAACAGGCGGCATAGAAATGTGTACGTATGACAGAAGCTATGAATAGCATGAAAATTATATTTAAAAAAAAATCTCAAATGGAGAGCATAATTCGACTAAAAACTCATCGCAGAACGGATTTCACGGTTTCAATGGCTAGTATCGCATATTAGAACCATAAGTGTTTCAGATTGAGATTAAGTCTAAATTGAAACCCTAACAATTATCGGATTGAATTCGTTTCATTTTTTTCTGTAGAAGTGCCGGTGACTCGAGACATGGAACCGTGTGACTAGCAGAAAGACGGCTAACTATGCAACCAATACCATAGTTTCATGCGGGTAAGTGATGGTCTTGAATTTAAGTTAAAAACTTAAGACTTTGATTTTTTCTGAAGCGAAATGGTAGGCTCATAGCTTACTAAAAATACTAATGAACTCATTTTCATTTATTTTGTCTATGACTCGAGCAAATCAGACATCGTACGTCGCAATTCCTTGAGACATACCTATAAAATGTTCAACTTCTTCAGATGTCATGTTCCTGTTCACTATTTCTTCAGCTTTTTTGTTTTTCAGTGGGACTCTTTGGTTACAAACTTATACCAGTGTTTTTCCAAAGAAACTTAGAAAAATCATTAACGGTGTAAACTGAAGCAGACATTGGTACATTTCATCTTCTCCATTGGTGACGAATTCACACCCATGGCCCCAACCAGGCAGTTTAAGGCGTGGTGTTTGTCTCGTCATCGTATTTACGATGTCTTCAAAACTCCTAATTTAGCTTGTAAATGTAATTTTTTTTATATTACGCTGTCAAGTTTTTATCATAAATGGGAAATAGAACCATAGTATGTGTCTGAAGGTGGAGTCATTTTGTGCTCTGTGGGGTATAGAAGAGTGGCGTGGTGTAGTGCACCACTCTCAAGTTACTCTGAAATGGATCTTCGATCCTCGAGTTATTACGAACTTCTACTGATAGGAGTAAGAATTAATAAAAGAACTTAAGCAGTTGGTTATCCAGTTTTACATCATCTTTCGCGAACTTAAACTGATATAAATAAAATTAGTTCCGGTAATTACGAAGCTTCATTGAAGTCATGAGTAACGGGGACCAATTTTTTCCTATTTATGTTAGGGTGCGCATAAAATGGTACCGCAATACTCGGACATACGTTGTATTAAGCAAAGTGATTAATAAATTAATGAAATATGCAGTTCAATGTTTTTATGTATAAGAAAATAAATTAAATGTGTAATAAAATACGTAAAATGGATTATAAAATCTATCTTAAAATAAACAATAAAGCAATGAAATTTTCTGCTTATATCAAGGGGATGATAGCCAAAAAAATTCCTCCAGTACATGATGAAAGTTTCACATCTCCTCCTACGGCTTCTGCGGCACGCTGGTATCGCAGCATCACCGTAAAATTAATGAGTTAATCACCTGACGGAAGGTGCTGCTCGTTCACAACGTGAGTTTTATTACTTTTTTGAAACTTGATGATGTTGCCGTATTCCAAATTTTTTGGCCGTTTGTTAATTTTTAGATTTCGTGAGCAATGCCCCTTAGGTTACCATACAGATTTTCCTGCAAAAATCGTGGGGTTTTTCAAATTAAATTTCACTACAAAGACCACTCAGCCTCTGGCAACTGTTCACGGTTGCCAGATGCTGTATGGTCAAAGTTATCAAATAATCGTACAATCTTTTTTAGTCGTAATGCTAATCCTACTTATGTTTGAAAACTTTTTCACACTCGCTTCAGAGCGCACAAATAATTTTTTCTAACTATCTTGAAAGGCGAGCTTGAAACGCTGATTGAATTGAAAAATTTTACACTTCTTTGCGTACTTTATAGACTTTCCATACTATGTGATGAAGTTCACTTAAAATATCGAAAATTTTCTTGTATCAACCGGGAAAATAAAACAATTAGCTATCGACTATGCTTATGGAACTTCCCGGTAGTCCTTCCAATTAGAGCCTTTATATTAAATACAAAATGTCACTGGCTCTTAATATATAAGTGAACTTTCACAGGAAATGACTCTTTGAGTGCGGAAAAGATAGTGGTCGCGTTCCTTGTTGCTCAATCTTGGTATTCCACAACGATGCATGACAAGATTAGTTGAAAATTCAGAATTAATCTCATCCTCTAAAGCCTGTAAAATGCAACTTAACCCTCTGTGGCATTCCTCGCCCCGTATACAATTTGTGAGAATTGCTTATGTTTGACCTAATAAACGAAGTCTAATTAGTACTGACTTAAAATAATATTTTTAGGTATTTCATTTTCCGTAGAATCTCTCTCAAAGAACGAGGAAGGTCAAAAATGCTACATGTACATTCTGGAAAAAAATTGAATGTTCTAAATCTAATTGCGCTGGCGTTGGTCGATAAGAAAGAAAACCTGATTTCTTACACAGGGAAGAATAATTGAAGAACCATGTGCTGTGTTAAAAAGGTGCAAAGCGTATTAAAGTCTTCAATGCATTATTTTGAGCCAGTTAAATTTGTCTGATTCTTCAAAAGAAAGACCACTTCCATCTTCGCCTATTTTTGAATGATGGAATATTGATGAAGACTAATTCTTCATTTGAGATTAAAAGTTCGTTCTTAGAAGATCGTAATAATGAAAAAATCAGCTGGAATTTTTCAGGTAAAATAAACGGAAAATTTATTTGGACAGGTAAAATAAACGGAAAATTTAGAAATGTAAGTAGTTTATTTTTCACTTACGCAATTAAAAGCACGAAAATATTTTTAACGGGCGCGTATTCTTTTTCTTATATCGGACACGCAATGTTGCGGACAAAAGTTTAGTAGCTCGGGGAAATGGTTGACAGTGAAAATGTCCAACTGAAGCCTTACTTTTACCATATTTTAAGCCTCCAACAGAACACTGTGTTGGCCTCAACTGTAAAGGCGCACAACGAGGAATATTTTTATGAATTATTGGAACATCAATGTCAGAAAAGCAACCTTTTTACGCAAAAAAATTCTAGCAAAATTTTTCTCGGTATTAGAATTTTTCAAAAATAAGCGTCGAGTCTCAAATTCAGAAATAGTTATCATTAATATTCCATCTTTCAATAATAAGCTATCACACACAAATACAAGCGGTCTCTCTTTTGAATATTTATACGTATAAATACGCCATACTGATGGTAGTGTGTTATGATCTATTGTTTTTGTCGCCACGCTAATTGCGCGTAACATTTAATGTGTAATTTCTACCTGCAATGAATCTGGTGGGAGTAAATAAAATTAGAGAAATGAAGCATTTCCGTACGTATTAACGACCTCTTTTCGATTTTTCCCCATTCTTTCATCGATGTCTTGAAATCGATGAATATCAAGCCTCTCAGTATATTATCAGTGTAGTTTCTAACACAACGAAAACATGAGTTTCCCTAGAACTATTTTCACGATCGAGGATGCACAAAATAGCCTGGTCTTATAAACACGGCGCACCTGCTAGAAAAAACAGATCGCTTATGAATGTGTCGGCGAAGCGAAATTTAATTCAACAAATCT
>JACJUY010001453.1:72869-84169 GCA_014220935.1 Platorchestia sp. MABIK | reverse complement strand
GCGTTGGTCTAGCACTAACAAATAATCATTAAACGTGAGTATAGCATTGATGCACCAGCGCTATGCGTTGGTCTAGCACTAACAAATAATCATTAAACGTTAGTATAGCGTTGATGCACCAGCGCTATGCGTTGGTCTAGCACTAACAAATCATCATTAAACGTTAGTATAGCGTTGATGCACCAGCGCTATGCGTTGGTCTAGCACTAACGAATAATCATTAAACGTTAGTATAGCGTTGTTGCACCAGCACTATGCGTTGGTCTCACACTAACAAGTAATCATTAAACGTTAGTATAGCGTTGTTGCACCAGCGCTATGCGTTGGTCTAGCACTTACGAATAACCGTTAAACGTTGATATAGCGTTGTTGCACCAGCGCTATGCGTTGGTCTAACACTAACAAGTAATCATTAAACGTTAGTATAGCGTTGTTGCACCAGCGCTATGCGTTGGTCTAGCACTTACGAATAACCGTTAAACGTTGGTATAGCTTTGATGAGCCAGCACTATGCGTTGGTGTAGCCTCGATAAAGTGGTATCCTTCACTTATTGATTAAATCAGACTCGACATCCATAGCTACAAACACGTCCTAAATTGAGTGGGGATGACACACTTATCTTTGAACGAAGCTGTCTCCTTTCATCCAACCATGAAACATTAGTCTCGAAATTTACGGTAGCAAAGTTCACAACAGATGTTTAAGAACAACGATTGAAGTTAGTACACGAACAAGACGAAAAACCTTCGCTTGTTAACAAATCAGCACCAAGCGTTGGTATAGCGTTAATGCACCTGCACTATCCGTTAGTATAGCACTGATAAATTAGCATTAGGTGCTGGTGTAGGGTAGGGCACTGAACTAAATCGGAAGTCATGAGCTACAATTACATGAAAATTTTGCAGTTCAATCAAGTCCTGGAGCACGAGAACAATTCGATGCTCTTACGAATGATTATCATTATTCATTGAGACAATTTCGAACTTAACGTGAGGTTATTATAATAAGTTGAAAGCGCAACAAATTGCATGGATACATAAAAAAATATGACCAATAAAGTAATGAAGAATTTTCAATTTACAGAATTAATTTTAAGCGAGATATTTTTTTGATAAATGTAATAAATAAATGAGTTCTCAAATGAATAAATCATGATTTTCTTGGAAGAAGAATTTATTTATCAGCGTTTAGCATAGCTAATAATTTTCCCAACATAATTGTTTTTGTTCTTCTCTATCAAATTTAGCGCGAAACAAGAAGCACAAAGGAAATCGCAGGAGAAGATCGAATATTTCTGTCTATCATGAGTTCGGGAGACTCTGCTGCTGCTACAGGGCACAGGATTGTCTTTGGCAGGCTCCTCTATTGCAATAAGGCTCTCGGTTGTCTGTGCCCGCCCCCTTGCTGTCATGAGGCACTCAATCGCCTTTGCAGATGATGCTACTGCAATGAGTCAAGCACATGTCTTTGGTTGACTCTGATATTGCAATAAGACACTCAATCATCCCTACATATACTATTATTGCAATGAGGCTTTCAAACATCTATGGCAGACTTTACTTTTACATAAAAGCGTTCAATCGTCTTTCACAGACTTTGCTTTAGCGTTGATGCACTCAATCGTCTTTGGCAGACTTTGCTTTAACGTTGAAGCACACTCGATCGTCTTCTACGTCTTTCACAGATTCACTATTTGCTGCGGGGCACAGGATCGTCTTTCATAGCCAGTTTTTTGGTGGTGCGATCACACAGCGTCGTTTTATAGCTTTTCGTTGGATAAAATTGTAATGAAGTAATCTGTTCTTACAGGAATAAAAAAATTGAATTGCAGTGTTAGTTAAGTATTCCTTGTAAAACTATTCCTTAAAATTTGGTCTTTCACAAGTGGTGTAAATTATAGGAATACATGGGATAGGAAAGAAATAGGAAATGTTTGTTGTAACGAACACGAATGTCGATGTCATCGGTTCATTTTTTCAAGAAAATTCATCGTGATATTTCCAGAATGTGAAGTTGCTGTAGATGATTGGAATCAATTGGAGGTGATTGTAAATGACTGTACTGTAGACCTCGAACGCTTGCTCCAATCTTGAGGTTTTTTCGATTTTTTCAGCCGTGATGGACAAAACACACCTGCAAAAATATGAGTAGAGAATGGGTGCAAGGTGTTTTTTCCGAAATGCAGAAGGATAACGTCGAGGTCTTGTGTGAATTCAATTGTGTAGCAAGGAAATAAAACACAATTGGTGGTGCTGTTTTTTCTTATGATCATTTGTCACGGTTCATTGAATTTTCACAATGGGGACTAGCAAGCCGTTCACAGTTTTATGGCAGCGAAAATACTGCTAAATTTTTAAAGTGTTGATTGCATGTAACTTTATAAAAATATACCTCAGAGGTATTCGGGTAGATTAAATATATAGTTGAATTAATTGGTACATTAGAATGGATAAAAATTTAGTACCACATGAATTTAGCATTCATGGCGAACGCATCAGAAAATCTGATGCAGGTGTCTGCCTAAGCTACTGAATCGAGTCCTGGTTTCAATACCTTCGCGGGCGGTGTTTCTCTTGAGATGTAGATTGAAATTTTCGTTGTTCAAAAAGTTATTTGTAGTTAATGTACTGCAAATACAGCACACAGGAGGGTGAAATGCAAATATGAAAATTCCTTATGTTAACAAACGATTTTTATTGGTTGAACCCACGAACACAATATTAATGAACGCATGAACAAAAGAAAACTGAACGTATGAGCAAAAGATAAAGAAAACAAGATGTAGGAGATTTTTCATGGTCTTTGAGAAATGTCTTTTTACCGATACTTTGTTTTGGCATTCTACTCATTTCATCTTTGTTGTATAAAAACTTATTTTGAACGTTTTTGATGTTCAACATTGATTTTTTTTTGTCACGGAATGGTGTGGTTGTTAAATTTACCATCACAACAGAAGCTGTTTTTTATTAGGAAACCTTTTCAAGCTTTTTATAGGTAATCGTACATCTCTTATTGTGTCTTGTTAGAGTCTTGAATACTTCGTCTCATAAAAACTCTCTTCCCATTATTAGAGGGATCTAATGCTTAATAAAATCTAAGTTTGGACCCTCAGTAATGAAGCTGGTCAGGTGATTTACTTTGAGTGTGAATAATGTGACCGAACTTTGCTCGTTAAGTTTACTCAGAGTTGCGAAGGTACAAAACTCTAATTTAAATTTACCGCTTTTTTCCCTCACTGCACTATCTCTGAGGCTGTTCAAGAGCGACCGATTGTGGGTAAAATCGATTGCAAGTCGACGCTGGTCAACGTACAAGGCACAGATTTAAAAAAAAATCTCTTTCATTTCCGCGCGAAAGAAAATTTCCACTTAACCTCACTTTTATGGGACCAAAAATCCAAAACTAGTAACATAAAATGTGAGCTTACGAGTTTACCGCTCACTTTGTTAACAAGCGAAGGTTTTTCTTGTTCGTGTACTAACTTTAATCGTTGTTCTTAAACAGCTATTTTGAACTTTGCTGCCGTAAATTTCGAGACTAATTTTTCATAGTTGGATGAAAGGGGCCAGCTTCGTTCAAAGATAAGTGGGTCATCCCCACTTAATTTAGGACGTACTTGTTGATATGGATGTCGCGTCTGATTTCCCCAAAATATAAAGGATTCCGTTTTATAGAGGACTCCCATATTTTTTACATTGTTAAACAGCTTAACTACTGAAAGTGTCCTGATTTTGTAATCAATTTTGCAAAGTTTGATGAGAGCACAAGTGCGATGGCGTCCAACATTTAAAAATTAGATTTCTTTCAGATAATGTTTTTCAGGGGATTTTGTTCAGTCGTACAAACACCAGTGTTTCAGTTTGTGTTGACAGTATCATTTGAAATTGAACGTTCAATGTGCCATGGTAATTCGTACTCCCAACACACGAATTTTTGCCATCAATTATTATAGTAATGTAATATCAATAATAATAATGAGCTGAAACGAATTTCCAGTAATTTACCCAAAGTAGTACTGCAGTAGAACTGCAATTAAAATTTACCTATGCTCAATAATGTTTTACTACATTCTTCGTTCCACGAAAACTTTCTTAAAATTGTTTTTTTGTCAAGCGTGTTATCACCTGGATAGAAATGGTCGATATTTTCATGAAGCCGTCCTACTGTAAAGTGTGAAGGCAGAAAAAATTTTGCATTCATTCAGATCAGACAAAGTTAGATAGGTACAAATTGAAAATTATTTGTGGCTGAACCCTGCACGAAAAAACTTTCGCTTCTAGCAGACTTTTAAGAGGTAAATTTCAAGAGCGGCTTATTGACTGAGTCGTACATTATTGTGACGTTGAGAGTGTAAGGTTTTCAGCTCTCTTTTTGTGAGAATTGATACAGGCCATTAAAGAAATAAGTAATAATAATTACCTTCATCCCCCGACTCACATGCACTAGCCACGGAAAACTTTACTCACAGGTTGTAATTGCAGATAAATTTCAAATATTGATTTGCGAAACTGCAAACCATCAAAATATTTTTCATTGGAATTGATAGTTAAGAAATTATCATCTGCCAAGCAACAACGGAGATGATCAACTGTGAATCAAAAGAAACGCAACGCCTAGGGAAAATGATGAAGAACGGCGTTGGATCATTAATGTAAAATAATGAAAAAAAGAAGTGCAAAAATCGCCTTCTTCAGTCTCAGTGGCTAGGCCAATCGATGCAGCGTGAACATCGGCTCTCACCTGATAACATTCAAGGGAGATTTTCTACTTTGTGTGAGACTTTAAGATTAGACTTTCAAAAATAGACTTTCAAGGTCAAATATCTACTGTGGAACTGAGAGGACTCAAATATTTAGAAATCGACAAGCTGTTTGGGTTCAGTATACTTGAGTTTCATGTATTTTTTTCCCAGTGTCTGTGTGGGCCATGAGGAAATGAAAAAATACGTCGTCAGCGTGGCCTTTTTTCTGGCTTGAATTCTTGAGCGAGGGATCATTTACGTATAATTATTTACCAAATTAACAGAGTTCTAAATTTCAAGAATCACACAAATGATTTAAATAACGACACCCTACGTAACAAAACCCTACCTCACAAAATACAGTACAGTCGTCACAAAAATACAGTAACTGAGTTCAAAACATCCGGTGGATATGTACGTTTCAACCATCCAAAAACTGAACGATGTTCATTCGTTTCATTATTCGTTTAACGTTGTACTTTGTAATTAAGATACTAGTCTTTGGCCATTAGGAGTCTTTTTTGACTTGATGTGAAATTTTTTCCCATTCAAATAATTTCGTACTCCCCTCCTGTACTCTCCTCCTGCTTCTGCAAAATTTTTCTCTAATCATCTCTCGCCAATCTTCTTTCTTTATCGAGCGTTTAAATCCGTTCTTCAACACCTGATTCTCTTTGCACTGTAAGGAAGCGTTTATAAGTGGGTCGTGATGAAGTTCCTGCTCGGTAGCATGTATTACTTTGCATTCGTTCTTCATTTTGCAGATTAGGCACAAAAATAGAGCACCACAGCTTACACTAAATAGACTCTTTCATTCAAATCCTAACACTCATCTTTGATATTTCATCAGAGAGAGCAGCTCATGTGCTGATTGCAGAAAACGGAGCATACGAGTAGAAGAGATTCCAGGGAGAACCCTTCCACTCATTAAGCATGCATTTTACTCCTTCCTCTTTGGCTAAGAAACTGAAAATCATTGTTTTCAAAACGCAATTGTGATATTGGAGCTATATTTGCAAGATGATGACACCCAATAGGCGTCAAATATCGTGGGTAACCGCTGTCGTGTCTCCCCGGCTATTTCGCGGGTGGCGCAGCTGTTGACATTTACAGCAATTCCCTCCTAAGCGACGCGGAATGTTGCGCTACCTGGTGCATTGCCTCGGAGAACCTAAAATCGAAAATGACGAATGTTGATGTATGCTCGAAGTACTGATTGTTACGTACTAGTATTTGTGCGGCTGTGGCGTGCAGTTTAGTTGCTGATCCAAAACTGTTCAGGAAAATCGCAAAGAGAGCTGATGAACTTTGTCCGCAGGAGACTGATTTCTTCACACAGATGTGCTATCGTAGTCTGTCATACAATACTTCAGCGCTAAACAACCACGTGATGTAGCCCTGCTGTGTCTGCTTTTCATGTAAAATAACAATCTATGAACGATGTGATTTCTCATTGTCTTTTAGAAAGAACGGCAGTCGATATAGGTTTAAGCCAGTGAGCATGGTATTTCGAATTCAGCCGTCATGATTTTGTTGCCTTGAAACTAAGAGCATGAGCATGGTGATGTTAATGGCGTCATTTTAACTTTTCAGTTGGCAGACGGCACTCTGATATAATTTGATGGGGAATAGCATGAGAGAGTGATGTTTAAGATTATTCAAGGCTGATGAAAGCTTTTTTCAGGTCTAGGTCGACAAAAGCGCACGCGCGCTGTGGAAATATGAAGGAATATAATGAATGCGTGGACGCAAGGAAGCGTGGACGCAAATAATTCGGTTTTAAACGTCAACACAAACGCTCTAGGTTCTTCATTTAACGATTTCATTCTCCCTCAGATTTAATGAAATCTGCTACAAGCTTTCAAAAACTTTCCAATCTCTTTTTGAAATCTGAATTATTTTTATATTAATCTCGCACCTCTCCCATGGAAATGCGCGAGTGGTTGCAGACCTCCATTTTTAACAACACTAAAACACAGACTTTCATTATTCTGAAAACACTCCGGGATGAGTGTAGCACTATTTCACACTAAGGGTCAATTCAATCCCCATTTTTTTAGTGGTTCTTCACTTCATCCTTCTTATGATGGGCTGATGCTCCTCCAATGGCTTAGCGTGACCACACTTGCAGTGAGCTGAGATAGGAATTATCTCAAAAACTAATGACAATGCGGGGAGCTTGTAGATTCCTCTCCTGGAACGAATGAGAGAGGGGCTTTGAATCCATCAAATTCATGAAAGAAAGAAAAAAATGAAGGAAAAACCGTTTATTTCCGTTTACGAAATGTATTACAACACATTGATTTTGTAAGAGAAACATTGGTAGGAGATACGTGGACTAGAATGTTTTCTTAACGCTTAGTTCTGGATGTTCTTCGGTTTTCTTCAAACTCGTTGGTTACAACATTTATTCCTGCATTGAGGTTCCTCTACTGAATCGGCTCTGAAATATTTGCAAATCGTATTGCATCACAGGTGCACGATGTTATCCTTTATGTTTGAAACACTGTCATGAGACTAACAAAAATTCAATCTATAGTAAATATTTTCAATTACCACTGGTATAATAATCACTGATAAGACTTCAGTATTAGCAAATATTCATTTGTGTTGAGCAATTAGAATTTCTCAGCACCCAAGTTATTATACTTTATGCTATGTAAATGAGAACGAGCGTAACTGGTTTGAATGCACTCCCCAGTTGAGGACCAAACATGTTTAAAAAACAACACGAGCATCTTCATTTCGATTCGAGTAAATGAAAATTGAAAAATTTGTCCAGGAAATAATAACGTTCTCGTGAGCACAAAGGTTATAGATTGTAAAAATTTACCAGTGTTAACGGTCTGAATGCATGCCCACATTGTGTCAGTCTCCGCTCCGCAGTAAATTGCATGAAACGAGGCTTTTCGATCAGACTCTGCGCAGCACAGCGAGTAAAAATGCCCAACATCGAATAGGAAGCTGGAATTTATTCAAGATCCTCAGACGGATCCCCGTTTGGTGTATAACTTGAGTATAATTTCAAATAACGTTACTTTTACTATCAGAAATTGTTTCTCGTCCCCACGCAATCCCTGTCTGCAAATGCTGAAGAATATTGGGTCATCTTTGCTCGGAGACAGACTCGAGAGACACTGATGTTTGCGGAATAGTTTTCTTGCTTTGCGTTATTTGGTTTGGTCTTGACAAACGTAATTGTTCAGCGGACTAGCAATTGCGAGAGCAAATACAAACGATACAGATTTTCCTCGCTTTGTGGACGTGTTCGATGATCTGAAACGAGAGCAATTCCATGCGGCACACACCGGCGCAGAGGCGTGCCACCCCGCACTGATCATTCACACGCTCTATCTACGGCTTTCATAACAATTTTCAATACCATCAGCACGTGCTTCTCAAGTGTTAGATTCCTTAGCGTAACCAACTGGGAATAACAAACTCCAGACCCAAATTTAGGCAGCTTTGCAGTGAGGGCTCCCTGCGCTCGCTTCCAGCAACTCTGTGTGTGATAATAAAACGTTATTTGGAACATTGTGCGTCTCGTTCCGTATCGAACAATAGTGGCCCAACGGCAAACCTTTATTAATAGTTGCTGCCTGGGCTTCGCTGTATCTCGGTCGCTCCATGGAAATATTCCGTCGCTAAAATCAGAGAAAAATCCTCCGTCCCTTTAAAAGCGTCGACGTAAGTCAAATATTTTGTTCGATGCGCGGGATAAATGTACTACAAATTCTTCTTTTTTGGAGATTTTCTGGTGATATTTTGCTGAAAGTGTCCCATCAAACATTGTGTTTTTACAATTACTGAAATTTACTATAAAACAGCACATGTATCAAATAAAATGATCGTTCTTCGTTATTACACAGCGATAACGCGAAAGAACTTTCAAGCAGCCTGAAACCTCACCACGCTATTTTTTGTTTTGGAATTCGGCTACAAAAACTTGACGTGAATTTTTGGGGATGGTGATCTGATAATTTTCATTGGGCTCACACGCACACTGACGATAATATGGCCGCCCCTGAAACGCTATCGCACATGCCTGGCCGTAGCGCTGACGCCAAAACAAACAGCGGAACAATGCTGCCTGAAGTTACGACTTTCAGTGAAAATTTAGAAACAGGAAGACAAACATGTCGTCACTTGTGAATGATCGCTGTTATACTTCCCTGATGTTGTCGTTAGAACAGTTTCTGAAGATGTATTGCTCCATTGCCTCATTTTAATTTGAAGGAAGTTTTTTCCACTGCGCGGACACATGCGTCCGGAATACCTATTTCGGCTATGTATGCACGACTCATCTGGGTGTGTTTTGTATACCCTATATATCTCTCTATTTAAAGCGACCTCTTTACTGTGGCATAACAGTATTTAACTACTAATATGTTCCTTTGCGGCAGTTTTTTATTTCTAGTAAACTTATAATTTTACTATGGCAAAACTCCATTATTAAATATTTAATAACAAGATTTAGAATTAATGGGAAACCTTTACCGTCATCACAGCCATTTGGACTAGCATTTGAGCTTGAAGGCATTCGGAATTCTCCACGGCCAGGTCTGCCAAGCCTTCCTTATCAGCTCCGGCACTTCAAATGCAGATGTCTCCGCCCTGTTGATCCACAATCACTCTGGTAAACAGCCTCCTTACCTGTGCGGGCTTCTCGCGATGCTGGTACTGGTAGGAACTTTTCAGAGGTACAGCAGGCATTACGGTGCTGGGATTATAGCATGTCCGATGTCGACTAAGGTTTAGGCACTCGCTCTTAACGATGCGTCACGTTGACTTCCCAACAGAATAAGTTCTGTTATCATGCAAGCAAAAGCCATTGTTTGATCCTGTTATTCTTTTGCTAGAGGATTTTTTGTTGACGGAAGAGCTAGTGTTTGATCTTGTATTTTTTAGTCGAGAATATTGTGTTGAAGGAAGAGCTAGTGATTTTTACTGTTATTCTTTTGCTAGAGAATATCTTGTCGAAGGAAGAGTTATTGTTTGACTTTGTGTTTCTTTAGAGGAGAATGTTTTATTGAACGAGGAGCTAATGTTTGATGGTGTGATTTTTTTGTTGTAGAACATTTTGTTTACAGCTTCGGTTGTTAATTTGATATTGCACTTTTGTAGAATTGTATAGAAAGTTACGACCATTCACTTTATCCTGTGTATCTTCGGGAGTGTTATTGACACCGAAATCGATGAAGAGTTCAGCTTAAGATTAGTTAGGATAAATTTTTATCTGCGTTTTTTGCTTGTTTGAGATAATGCATTTTTAGGTGCCGCTAATGATTAAACATTTTTTTTAAGTGCCCGCAGTTCGTTTTTACTCTTTGTTTGCTTTTGTCGATGTCTCCGAGTTGTGGTGACGCGTCAAACAACAGTTTGTTCACCTTGGTTATGCAATCCTTTTTTCCAAATGAACTACAGATTTTCATCAATGTAGGTACTAGAATTGTTCAATATTTTGTTAAAATATTTTCTTTTACGTAAATACCATATTACCAACGCTTTATAAGTAAACATCTAAATACATGGATTGAATTCTTCGTTTCTACAAGTAGCATGATCATAACCCGACTCGTAGGTTAGGCCTTATATATAAAAATGACCGCCTGGAGTTTTAATATCGTAAAAAGGGCGACTAAATTTACGTCCTTTTACAAATAAAGCATCTCGAAAAACGTGATCAAAAATATTCTGCAGTGATGTGCGTTTAGTCTCATACTATATGTGCACAAAACGTGCTAGCATGAAAAGCTAATGACATACCAAACCGACAGATGAATGTGCTCGCTTTTGGAAAAATTCTCCTCTTGGACAACCCTCCTCATTGGTTGATTTACTGGAAGAAAGAGAGGCTTTTTTGCTCAGCTGGCGTTCCACTCCCTCAATTTTAGAGGAATCTTAGCCGTTGTAGACAACAATGGACAAACATTCTTTGTTGTGGGCCGCCAGTTCGTGCAGGCATGATTGCTGCAAGCGTCGGGCAGTGCGAGGACTGCATCTGTCATGACAACAGCGTGGCGGGCCGGCGCCTCCTTTTCCTCCAGTTCGTTAGACTGTCGCGGCAGTAGTATTTTGAAACACGACGCTTCACAGCGTCTCCAAGGTCTATTTTTTCATGATGAAGTTACAGAACCCTCGCTACTTTAGTTCGAGACTGTCATCTGAGAGTGATACATTGCAGTATTTCTGCATGCATTCGTATGTTAGTTCAGTGCTTCTTGAATGCGATTTCCTCTATGGAATATAGTTCGTCCATAGAAACGCTTCGCAGCGGCGTTGCTTCGTTCAAGGCGAGTGGCCATGCTCGGAATTTATTGGAATTCTCACGCCAGTACTCGTGTAGGTCATAACCAGAAATATTCTGCCATCTGCTCGGCGCCTGAACACTGAGGTTGCTTGTGCTGGAGTGTGATGGATGGCTATGCTGAGCGCATCTCGTTCAGCTGAGTACACAAAGCGTGTTGAAACGTCGTCGCAAACTCGACGTATTTGATGCTAACTCGACATCAAACTCGATGTCTAACTCGACATGAAACTCGCTCTCTAACTCGACAT
>JACJUY010001453.1:61230-72862 GCA_014220935.1 Platorchestia sp. MABIK | reverse complement strand
GTCAAACTCGCTGTCTAACTCGACGTCAAACTCGCTGTCTAACTCGACGTCAAACTCGATGTCTCACGATTTGAGTTCACATGTCTACGAACAGAAATATTTCTGATGCTAATTAACTTTGCATCAGCAGGATGTGACTGATGATACTTATCGCAATGCTCACAGCTTTTTCTCAATTGCTTATATACGTATCCTTAATCATTCAAATTTTAAATGATTGAGAAATGGCCAAGATCACTCATGCTCAACGTCAGGTAGAAGAGTTATGAAGTGTGCATGCATTAAAAAATATATTTCCGTTAAAGAACATACAGTATTATATGTATGTAAGTGCAAATAATTTCAAAGAATTTAGAAAAATTTGTGAACTAATTTAATTACAGTAGGAAAATTTGCATTTCTTCATTTGCAGGTTTACTAATTTTCTGCTGGAATATTGAACAGCGACTTTAAAGCAACAAGTCGTCGTTTCATCTCGTAACTTTAGAAAAATAACATAAACCAAATAAAAATATCAATTTGTGAAGTTATAAACACATAAGGCAGATTATATTCCTTTCAAAGTAAATAATAACTTGAATTCTTATTATTAATTACGTTACAGAAGAGAAAAATAATCCGGGGATTTGAGTTCACGAAACTTTGCTCGTGTAGCGTGTAGACGCCACAAGCGAAACCCTGATGCTTATTATAGCTGTTCTTTTTCAAAAAGTGCAAAAATTTGTTGAAATTATTATTCGGAGGGATAACATAATTCTTAGTCGACTGATTAATGCTACGACGTCATTTTAGTAACTTTAACTATAGCCTTAAGGATAATATTAACACTAAAATTCCATTAGAGTGATATGATGAAATATGTGTTTCATCACCTTTAATGATTTTCGTGCGATATTTTCGTGATAGAGAACCGATCTCTGAAACTTAGAAAAAATGAAGCAGTTTCGAACATGTAGATAATATTAATTGCTTTTTTAAACCTGAAAACGAAAGTTTATTAAAGCAAAGAAACTTTTTTTGCAGCACGAAAGAAGACATTAGAGGAAGATGAAATTATTATGGCTATCACGGTGTGAAAAAATCACTCTATGATCATCACAAAGTTCTTGAAAAACACACGCATTTGGATTAATGATTTCTTTAATGCGAGATGAGTGAAATATAATGAGAATTTTTCAAAGCTTTTTAATTTATTCTCAGCTAAAGCAACGCACACCACGAATAACTAAGTCAAGTCAGGGTTGTTGTACAGCGCTGCCATAATATCTACGCAAAACAAGTATACTCGAGCGAACAAATTTGGAAGAAGCAAACTTTTAAGCGTTACCGGACTGTGCCATCGCACGAAATTAGATCCGTCCATCGGAGTCTTATTACGACAGACGAAAAAACGACTTTCTATGTACATACGACCTGGGAGTACTGCAAATATTCTTGGAGCTGGCAGTTTGAGGCCGGTAATGCCTCGTGATGGAGGCTCAGCCACGGCATCACGGCCCACCCAGATCCAAATGTTGCGGTCAATCGCCATGGCTTGTCGGCACGCCATGCCTGCGTAGCTCCATGGCCGCCTGCACGCATGCCAGCGCGTCGCTTCTCATCCGCACCCTGACGCTTATTTTCTGGACGCTGCGGTGTGCTTGTTAGTGAGGGTTGTGTGGTGTTACTGACGCTGTTACTTATTTTTTGGACGGTGTTGTGTGCTTGTTGGTGAGGGTTGTATGGTGTTACTGACGCTCTTGCTTATCTTTCGGGCGGTGTTGTGTGCTCGTTAGTGAGGGTTGTATGGTGTTACTGACGCTCTTGCTTATCTTTCGGGCGGTGTTGTGTGCTCGTTAGTGAGGGTTGTATGGCGTTACTGACGCTCTTGCTTATCTTTAGGGAGGTGTTGTGTGCTTGTTAGTGAGGTTTATATGGTGTTACTGACGCTATTACTTATCTTGTACACGGTGCTGTGTGCTCGTTAGTGAGAAAGACCTGTGAATCTTACAAAGCCTTAAACTTGTAATCTAGATGGTGCTTTGTGCTTATTCGTGACGGTAAATACGTAGCTAAAGCTTGTTTTAGAGAAGGTGGAATGTACTTGTAATTTATCTGAGTTTGATGCTAAAGCATATTCTCTAGTAAGTACTGTGTGCTTCTTAGGTCAAACAATCTTGTATTATGAAAGTGTGAAACTGCGTTAGAGCTGCTTTGGTGTGATGGAAAGACAGCGGTCACAAAACAGGACTTAAACTAGGGTTTATCACGCACAAACTATGATGTTCTACTTTCACACCACAGAGAAGGTTGAAAATGGTTCGTCAGTTGTCTCCCACACTAGCATTTAAGGGCGTACGTCAGAGGTGTGCTATTAATTCTACAGCTTGGTGAACAATGTAGGAATGTTAAGAATATAATTCATTTGCTGGTATAAAAACGTCTAAAATACACGGACATTATGAAATTCACAAGCAAAAAATGTTGCTGTAATGTGCATAAGAAAATAACTTCGCCGTGTAGATTACTACTGAGAAAAACTAATGATGAAATTCTAAACGGCAATTTACTCAAAGGAATTAATTTAATTATGATTTACTATACCATTTAACAGCTTGATTGTAGCTTTCGTTGGGCTCATGTTTTTTGGGTTGACTGAGCACCACACGATAGTAGATACATTGTTTCTTTGCTTGACTTTTTAAAATTAGCAGTGTTCTTCAAATGCCTGCGGAGAGGGGAATTTTGACATTTTTTAAACACTTGAACCACGACGTGAGCCGCCGGTGTACACGGAGGAAATTTTCATAATGCTACTGACCGACCAGTAGTCAGAACCTCAATTTTAATAAACACCCAATTCAAACTGTAGTGACCATGCTTCAGTCAACCCTCAAAATCTCATCTATTCATTTTCAAGTGTTCAGTAATCTAACGATGTCCCAATGTAAATTTATTCAATAAAAAGTTCCGACTTCTTTGCTGCGTATCACTAATACCCTCTTCAGGAGAAGTATAAGTAAGACCGCTCCCACACTTGCCTCAATGGAACTCAAAGGCCGAATTGGCAACAACAGCTCTTACAAAACTAAATGAAGGCCAGATCTAGTTG
Organism: Platorchestia sp. MABIK; assembly: GCA_014220935.1. Lineage (NCBI taxonomy): Eukaryota > Metazoa > Arthropoda > Malacostraca > Amphipoda > Talitridae > Platorchestia > Platorchestia sp. MABIK. Next base: position 69,771 of record JACJUY010001453.1, on the reverse strand, counting down.
TTTGCCATTTTCAAAATTGTTCACTACATTGGACTTCAAATTTGAGTTGAATATTTATCTTCAGTTTAACCCTTCACCATCAACGTTTTAAGAGGCTTGAAAATTTATCCAGGTTTCAATTTCGCCTAATTTCTCTTAGCCAAAGTAGATTTGGAATTAAGCCAGACCTATACTCTAAAGCCCGAATGAACCGAAACAGTCCCTCTCATAACACATCAGCCAAACTTGTCTCTTTCTGTGCTCTTTGAATATATACCGAGTGGCAGTTACTTCGCCATGCTTAAATTGATGATAATCTCATACCACTGACAGTTTAATGTAACAAGCGATAATTTGAGTAAAAAAATTCTGAAGGTAGTGGATTAAGAACCATTCCCTAAAAGTTAATATCTGTTGTGCTCTTTTCAGTATTCATCAATTTCCGACCCCTTGGACACACTCGGCCCTTTGTGACTGAGTTAAAAGGGATTTCTATTGCGGGCGGTATTTCATTACCAAATATAGGGATGAAAACAAAATTGTTTAAAACTGTAGACCAGGCAGGATTGTTATCTTGTTGAAAAAAACAAATGTATTTAACATTGGGTGTTTATACTTTCATCATAAGGATCCTTTTCATCCGTTCTCATTTCAAAGTGGATTGAAACATCATTATAGTATCTTTTTAACCGACCGTAAAAACAGCAGATCTTTAGAAAATATCAAAATACTGTTATACTTCCGCATTCTAGTCCCTTTCTTATTAATCTAAGTTAGTTTGAATTACCAGGCATGAGAATACAGTTTAACTTTAGTGTTTGTTAAAAAACACTTTTGTTTTTTATAACTCTGATGAATTCGTACAGAGAACGCGAGTCACTACATCAAAACTCGTAATTAGAGGAAAGCATATCCTCACGCACATGCGACGCCTGCATGACAGCAATAAATTCCCATTTTAAGTGTTCGTGCAAAAGTTTAAATTGGATTCGAAAGCAGGAACAGCGTCCCCCGGAACTGCGCACTACATTTGATAAACTGGCGAGAGTTTTGTTCAAAAAGCGCTAAGGTTTGCGAATGATAAAGAACGATTACTAACCTCTGTTTTAAAATGAACATCGTTGATAGTTCCTTAAAAGGTGCTGCTATAGCGTGAGGTCTAACACACTATAGCATGAGATCTATACTCTAGCTAGTACCAAAGCGTGAGGTTAGGTTAGCCTACTAATGGATATTATTTATTTTTATTTATTTGATTAAGTGATAAACATTTAGTTTATACATCTCAAACCGCACCTTGGTAGGCGATATGTGGCGGTAGACCTCACGCTGTAGCAGCACCGCCTCTAATACGTCGACTGCGATGTTTTAATGTGAAGTTCAATATTCAGTTTAAATTTAAAGTCATTAGACGTAAGGAATTTTGAGAGTAACAAACATTAAAGCAATAATACATTTGCATTTACATTTGCATTCATTTACAGATAAATTACATTATAAAATTGATTTTACAACTACTGGTCGGTCTGCAGTATCATGAAAATTCCCCCCATGTTCACCGCGCGACATCGCGACCAACGTGTAGAAAGCTGGTGTTAGTCAAATGGTCTGAGCTGCTTCGAGATCTTAGAAACTTCCGTAAAATTAATTTCGTGTGAATATCTAAGAAAGGTGTGTAATGTTGACTCAAATATTCAATGACCGAAAATGTGATGACTCCGTGCCATTTTCAGTGAAAGGCGAATGTGTAATTAAAGAAAAACGTGTAACTGTATCCCATCGTATTTTTGGAAAGAGTTCCTTAACGTATTCAATTATAGATGAAAGTGTTATAATGCGCTTAAGTACTCAATGAGAGATAAACTTGTAATAGCACACTTGAATGTTCAATGAAAGAAGAGCGTAAAATGATGCTCTTCAGTTTTCACTGAAAGATAAACGGATAACAGAGTCTTTCAGAATTTAATGAACTAAAAGAGAGTCATCAGGGCCATTTGAGACACCAAGAAGTAAGTGCGCTGGCGTTCACACAGCATGAAGGACCCGGAACCTGACTCACAGAAGGCCGGACTCATTTGAAATTGTCAATTTTCATCTTTGGTGCGAGTGGCTGTATTAAACTTACGACAACACGTAAACTAAAAGAAGCTCATCCGCGCGACATTTCAGTTGTCATAAGCAATCGGTAATTAAAAAATATTTCAATTGAAACAATCTACTGTTGTATCGGTTGTGGTAACTTAATTGTTTAAATTGCTCAAATTATTCAAAAAACTTGTTAAAGATTAGACTTATCAAGCATGTGTGTGACATATTTTCAGATATGTTCCTGCCAAGCATGTGTGCGAAATATTTTGAAGCCTATTCTGACAAGTATGGGTGCAAAATATTTGTAAAATTATTTCTGCGCCTCATTATTTCTAACTAAAATCAATATATGTACGCACGTATAGTACAATAAGAATCTGTGTACAGCGCTCATTTGTCTACAGGGTTATTTTTTCACGACTTGACGAGCAATGTTTTTAGAATTTTTGTCCCACTTCGTGCACGGACCAACCAGTTTAATTTTTTATTGAATTTAAAATAATATCAAATATTATAGCAGGAGTAACATCAAAATGTTCTCTTCAGCTTCACAGACAGATTTGATCCAACAGGGTATGCTACTGAGAGGCTACATCATCTTGAAGTAGAACTGGACGAATGATAGAAATACTTGAGGATCGAATTTCAGATTTCTGAGTTTGCAGACTTTTGATTTGCACCGTACTGAAATGAATGAAGTACTTAATAGCGAGGGAGTCGAGAGCCAAGAGAATGTGAGAACTTTAGGACTCATTGCGATTTTTTGCGTCAATTGAGTGAACCGATTTGTGCAGCAGTAAATGTTTTTCATATTATTCTAGAATTCTTGTGTAATTTAGGGATTTGAATGAAATAAAAGCTAGGTTTCCTACGATAAATATTCTGTTAAGGTAATATTTTATGGAGTAGTTCCGGAGAAACGATGTGAATCTTTATTAATCGATGCACCAAATTTCTCGAGAAAAGAACATGTGACATGAACATTTTCTGCTCCGACCTTCTTAAAGCATTTCTCAGACGTTACGTGACCTTTGTCGCAATGGAACAATTTAAACAATTTAAACAATTTATTTACCACAGGTGATACAGAGGTAGAATGTTTCTTAAGTCTAGTACAATGGTCAAACTAGAGTATAGCTACCTGTGGGCCCGGACAAGTTCAGCGACTTCTAGGGCATCCTACCATCACATTATTCTAAGGTGTACAATACTGTTTAACCTAATTCACTTAACATAGTTTCGCAATAGACTGATCAGTGAGATAATTGACTCGATATTTGATGCTGTATTTTACAATATAGGTCAGATCGGCTATATTTAACAATATATTCGATAAAACGATTAAGAGCAGACTGAAGATCGGTTATGTTACCTATGGTAAATCACATTATTAGGACTAGACATGTAGGAGGCAAGATGTAACTTGGTGGTCTTACACGACTAGTATTTTGATAGGAAATGAAGTTCAAGATGTCTCTTGAATATTTTGTAAGAATTGCTTTCACGGATCTCCGCAGGGATCGAGTTCCAAGTTTTAGTTCCAACGAAGAGGATACTGTGTTGCGATCGGGCCTTTGAAAAATAAGGAAGCATGAATTTACTTCTATTTCGGGTTAAATGGTCGTGATGACCAGTTTGCGCAGTTAATAATTGTTTTAGGCTATTGTCGCCATCATTTCTTAGAGTTTTGTAAATGAAATTGCAAATGGAGATATTGTAGAGATCCGAAAGTTTGAGTATTTGTAAATTTTTGAATGAATCATTTGTGTGAGCATTATATTCTAGGTTCATTACCGCTCTGATGGCTTTCTTTTGAAGAGTAAAATTTTTATTGGTTTTATTTTTATCAGTTCCGTGCCATGCTTCTATTCCGTATTGCAAGTATGGAGAAATGAGCGTTCGGTAGAGCATTTGTAAAGCTGCTTCAGGCAGGAAATTTTCCGCAGTAACTTCCGTGCATCTTCTAGACTTTAACTTCTAAAGCCATAATAAGATGATTGGGACCAAGTAGCAGAAACAAGAACATCAACAGCTGCCTTGCGGAAGGAGAGTAATTCACGTGAGAGCGCTACAGCCCGCAAAAAGGGAGTTTTTTGCCGCGAAATGTACACGTTTCTTGAGGCGCGTTCTTTCAAAATGGAGGGCCATGATCGTCTTACAATGGTCAGGTGTCAAAACTGGGCTAGAGTGCAAAATTTGTGCTCTGAAATATCGTCTGAAACTCGCCATGTTTCGGCGAAAGTTTCGGACAGGAATGTTTACAGCCGGCTGGGCCGCGAGTTCAGTCTTCCAGAGACGGGAATCATTTCGGTAAAAGTGGAGAATTTTTGAGGAATGCGATGTGAATTTCAAAGCCGGTGACCCGAGCAATAGCTATGTCAGACCATGTGATAGTTGTTCAGGAAGTAACCACGTAGCGCTGAAATAGCGATCTGTGAACCAGTTTCATCGAATTTATTTGCGGCCGTTTGAATTTCCGTCGAGTCCTTTGCCTGTGATGTGACACTCTCACATTCGTGTCCAGGTGTGATCTGGGACAGTCCGTTGTGTGTTGCTGTTTCAACTTCAGTCCTCCATCCCTGCTCTACATTAATATCCAAGGAAAATATTACCTTATCCATTTTAAAAGAATTTACAGTTTCAATAATATACATATTTTTTAAGTTACAAACAAGAAGCAGTATTGTGGTTGAAAGTATTCTAAACCCAACGAATGCATATTATATGCGCAATGTTGCAGTTGACCTCGATATGATCAGAATTTTGTCTAGATTTTATCGTCGTTATAACCACCGTCATTAGATAGGCACTGGCTTCAGGTTGTAACCGACTGCAGAATGAAAAAGAACTGCCAACTTCAAAGAGCACATAATGATATTCAGACTTTATATAAAATATATTAAAGTGGCGTATGTATACATAGAAGTTGATTTTGGAATCCAACTGAACGACAATGAGTTAAGTGATACTAAATAGGAAGTACTGCACGTCAATCAAGGTCACGTACTCATTTAATGGATTCACTTGTTACAGTTCTCTCACTCAAAGCAACAATTGTTTAAGTTCTTAATTTATTGCAAGAAAAACATGGGTTTATTTGGGACAAATTCAACGGCAAAGTCGACTCTTCAATCAGGCTAAAAAAGCCTGGAGTGAAATTGAACAAAAAAAAATCATTTGTGATGAGCTTATTCAAAGATATCGATAGTGAAGCAAAAAAATTTCAGAGATAGTAAAAAAACAAATGAACTCAAATCGTAAGGAAAGCTTAAGGCAGATTTTTCGATAAATAAATGTGATTAATATTAATTGTCTCGTCCTAATAAAAATTTTGCTAATGACCACATCTTCTCCGTGACGCCAAGATAAAACGTTTCTTTTTGAGCGAGAAAGTCGCGAGTTGACATCCCTCAACTGCAGCACATTTGCCGGAGCAAGTGGATTTTTGGTAATTTGGAAAACGGAGGAGGTGGGAGAGGGGAGGGAGGATGTAAAGGGACCCACCTACTCAGTGAGCGAGCATTTCTCTCCATCCTTCCTAAATTGAAGCGCTAAAAATTTACCGCCCTAGCAAGCTAATTTAATTACAAGAAGGAGTGATTGTAAAAAAATTCTGGTAATTGGGCCCGACTGTAGAAAAACTATCGCGTGATGGAAACAGTGTTGCGTATTAAAATATGATTTTCATTTTAAGAAGGGAAAATGTTTTTATATCTTAAAGGTAGAGTAAGAGGAATAGACTAATCTCAGAGGTAAGAAACTTTCTGTCTCTGTTCATGAAATCCTGCCTGTACAACACAGGCACCTTCTTGCCATGTTCGAAAACAAATGAGGTTTATAATTTTTCCCCGTTATTTTTTAATCGCTCACGGTAAAGTGAGAAACGTTGATGTAAAATTTTTCATGACTTCGGTTTCCATCAAAAAGATCAGTTTCTAAACACTCACCCTCCCATAAGGTATCATTTTTTACAATCTGTACCGTCTCACAGTCCAGCAAACACCAACAAAAATAAGTCATAACGGGAGGATCGAAGCTGAAGCATGACGCTGTGTAACCTACACGCTAGATATAAATAGAAACTACAAGGCCCGAAGTCTGTCATCTGACTGGGTGTTATATGTCATGTCCGTGCAGCAGCCATGCTCGAGACAGACGCTGGACAGTGTCATAGTCTCGTATCGATTCCAAGCGAGAAACGCGCGCTGAAAACACAGATAATTGGCTGGCCACTTCTGCCAGTTTTCAATACCGTGCGGCAGCGCTCGGCTCGTTGACTCCCATTGCAAAACATGAAGCATTATGGTGCTAATGGAAGTCCCATAGTCCCATAATGGAAGCAGAATCTGTTTGCTTGTAAGGTTTGCCTGCAAAGATGAAGGAGTGCGTTACCGATAACTCCTGCAAAGAGGCATTATAACGCAGATGTGAACCCAAACATGTGCCATCGAATTGTAACTTGGCTGCTGCTACCTGTTTGAGTATTCTGACAGAAGCCCCACAACATCTCTGACAGAGCCGACCAACTCGACTTGAAATGGGGTGCACCGATTCAATTAGATTCAGTGAGCAGCCTTTATCAACAATCGTGGGCGACGCACATGCGTGATTCATGTTAGTTTCTGGCGGTGAAACACCGTAAGTGTGCATCAAATTTATGTCAATTGATAGTGATAGGGAAAGCAAAAGATATTAACATTATCCTATTCATATAGTTGTATAATTCGATAACAAGAACTTCATAGCACTTAGTACTGCGCTCAATTGACTTTTGAGTTCATAGAAGAAATGAGATGAGACAAAAGCCCTCTCGATGTCGGCTCAAGGTTGCGTGACCAGGAACTGGCGCAGTGCACAATCAGCGATAAGTTTCCATTCCTGATTATGATTATACTTGGAACCAGAAGTTTAGTGCAGCGTAAGCAGCCGGGAACCATTCACTCACCAGCTCCAAAGACAACATGCTTAATAAAAGGTATATTCATACAGAAACAGGGGCGTTTGTAAAAAAAATGACACTTTTAAAGGCAAGGTAATGTGACTTTCTCATTTTTCTTTTAGTCCTGTATGAAACATCGATGTCTGTAATTTCGCTACGTAATTACAGTATTCGTGGCATGAATTATTATCAACTTCACCACAACACTAAAATGAATTTACTGAACTCTGACAACGCAGAAGCTACAATAGATAGCTCGAACAAATAAGTCCTCATTGGTTCAAACCGACGCCTTGAAGTGTCGAAGTCACATTTTCTTCAGTCGCAGTTGTGAAATAAATCCACTTGCCACGTTTATTTTTGCGTTCATATTCACGCATCTTTCTAAGGGTAGTCATGCATGGTCGGTCAAGTATACTGAGATGATATTTATGACTATGACGTTTAACAATTTAGTATCGTTTCGTTCACTATTTTTTATTTTCTTCGCTTGCTGCTGTCAGCAGCTGTCAAATATCCAATGATCACCGAATGCTTCCTTCAACTTCATTAAACTCGCCCATGAGCGCCAAAATTAAACTGATTTTGCTGTACTCTGCACGTTCACGAAACTTCTATAGGAGTTAGTTTCAGTGTTGTCTGTGGGACTGAGAAATCGATGGCTACTGCAGCTTTTGTTTCGAACCCTTTGTTTCAGTTTTATTTTGAAAATCATGTGCTTTTTCACACTATATTATTTCCCGATTGTTACTATTAGATATTTTGCTGTTGCAGCAGCACAATGTCCGCCCACGTGTGAGTGAAAGTCTCGTTCAAGGTTAACTTTTTTTCGTGAATTTCATTGTGAGAGTTGTTGGGTTCATCATTTAACTTTTTCATCAAAGTTGCTCGTTTTTTTCTCTTTGTGGAAACCATTAGTTCCTTGGGAAACATTGATGGCTGGAAAAACTTGGTAATTGTTTATCAACTTTGCCAAGGCGCTCTCAAGTTCATGCTCGAGGTGAGTTTATCTTCAATTTAATCGATGGTGATAATAAGTAATTTAAATTTAGCTTGAAAATTTTTACCCTAAAAACATTTTCAAAAAAATCTGGAAGTGACAAATAACAATAAAACAATATATAACACAGCTACTTACAGGCTTCCTGTGAACATAAGGCTGGAACCTGTTGAGCTAACGGTGTAAAACACACGAGGTAAGTTTAGGGTATTATTATTTCCTAACTCTGAAGTGAATCTAACATTTGGATGGTTATTTACCAGCCAGTCCATGCAACGTCTTAATCAATGGTTGGCTTAAAGTCATCCATGTATTGATTCTGTTCATCATGATGATAAAAATGTTCGTGAAGGTAGGTCAAGATAGCTGAGCCCATCATTAAATCCAACTGTTTATTACCTACTTGTGCTCACGGTCCGTCAAAAATAACGGGATTCGATATTTCATCAAATAAATCTTCCAGTTGAGGATGACAAACAAATCCATCCATCCTAATGGGAATATTTAATATTTTAATCGGTATTAAAACATTCTT
>JACJUY010001453.1:34940-47587 GCA_014220935.1 Platorchestia sp. MABIK | reverse complement strand
CCGATGTCATTTTCAAGACAACATGAAAAAAAATTCGGATATTGTATTCTCATATAAAAAATAATTTAACACAATAACTGAAGTACTTTTGTTTTTATTGACCTTTCAAATAAGTAAGTTTCTCTGGCGCACCCTGTATTTTGTCCGTCCTGGTTTCAATGGGAATCTTCAAAGGACTTTAATTTTCAACACAATTAGTGTTGTAGCTTTACCCGTCTGAATTCTTAAATTGAAGGAAAAGCAACATAACATGCTCCTGTTAACTCTAGAATATGGGTCATTCACCACTAAATTACTGAAAAATTGCTTGATTTATTCGTTAAACATTTCTAGGCCATCCAAAGTGCGTTTAATTGCGAATTAAAGGATGTCATGATACGCTTTCTGTGAAACATACGACGTCGCGTACGTGATTGACTAACACATAGATATGAGCATCAGTACGACACATCCACCAACTCTGGCCCTTTTTTCCATTTGTTTTTTAGCTCTTTATGGCCGCTCTCAAGAAAATCTGGATTGAAGACGCAGCGAGTAATAACAAATTCTTTGCTCACATGCAGTTTACTTTTATTCTGTTCTGCTTTGTTCTTGTTTAACATACAGCGCATCCCTTTGTCTTCAAAAGGTTCATTCTGTTAAAAGAGTTGATCAAGTAAACTGCACTCAGTCCAACACAAGTTTCACTCTACAATCATGTCATGCCTAGGATATTTTTTGCGCTATGAAAATTTTTTCCATCATACCTTAATTCAATGCGTATAGTTTATCTTGATTTAAACCAACATTTTTGCCTGCTTCCTTGACTGGGTCATTCATGGGCATTACGTAATGCTGAATAAAAACACACTGACTATACTGTTATCTTCTGACTAGGGAAAAGCTGCCTAAACCAAGCAGGTTCACCGAATTAAGTGCTGATCTGACTGAACATAAAGTTTAAGAAATTCAAAGTTTGCTGATTGATCAACAAACAAATGGGTTTCATGGCAGACTGAATTTGATATTCAATAAATTTACTACAGACTGGATCTAATGGTACCTTATTGTAATGCCAATGAGTAGACTTGTTCAAGACTTTTTCGAAGCACAACAAGTAGGGTTCTCTTCTGGTTTTGTTGCTGCGCTTCATACGATCGTGAGTTGCCGATCGTGAGTATTATAGCCGAGTGAACGTAGAAGAACTCACGGTGCCAGCTGCATTGATTTGACGAGGTAAATTATTTCTCAATCTCTACTTTGTGAGGTATGTCCGATACGCGCAGATGGATTCGAATTCGGGTAGGGTGAACCATTTTTTTCAATATCTCTGATTTCAGGCAGAGTGCGATGTCTTTATGAGCGATTGTGATTTCAAATATTCACTCGGTTGCAGATGAAGTGACACAAGATGTTATCCTCTTTTCCGAGCGTTAGTCATGTCAGCGTGTCACTTGCGTGTAGAAACATCTCTGGTTTCTACCATAGGTAATGAAATGAATTAAAATAAAACTTTTATTAGAAACCCCATCTTGTATCGTGTTGGCTGTAATGAAAAGCTTCAAATATTTCACATAGATGCAGCCCATATCACTTTATGGTGACCAATGGATTCAAGTATCCGTTCGTGGTGACCAAATTGAATGTGCTTCTTTTCTTAAAATTTTATTTTCACAGGTTTCACTTAATTTACAGTGTAGAGGGGGCAATAATGACCACTCTTACGAGTTATAAAGATCAGATAAAACGCTCCCCTAATTGAATAATTATTTTTAACACATGAAGAAAGCTCAAATAAAGAACCATATTCCTACAATTCAATGCTTTCACTCTAGCTTGTATCAAGCTTGAATCGTCTTAAAAATTCACATGCTATGTTTTACGATTATGAATAATTATTTGTACATTGATAAACGATTCATCCTTTCAGGGTGGCATAAATCTTGGAGCCTCGTGTTAAGCAATCGAGGCTAATTTTATTGGATGATGGAATTTCTGGTACTGAATTTCAGGACATTGAAACGCCAAATTTTGAGTAAGTTCTTTTCATACACGACGTTGTATGTTCGTAGTACGCAAGTTCAGAGATTCGTCACTCGTGATTAGCAATCTGGTGCTCTTGACTCTGACATTCTGTAATTAGGAGGAAAAACGTTGTGACTTACTCTCGATGAGTTGAATAAATTCCTTGCAACAATGCAAGAATCTCTTGCTTAGTTTCAACAAAGCCTTGGATCTGTACCAAAGCAATGATTTTGGAACAGGCTCGAAAATTTATTTACCAGAAGCATTCACACTGTCTCAAGGGAGACGCTTAATGCATGTAAAAAGAGGTCTATAATATTTCTCTCTATGAGATCCATTGTCTGCATTTAACTGCATGGTTATTTAACTCCAAAATTAGGCAAAACTTGGTTAGGCCACATTTGTTAGTTTACTCACTTTCAGCTTGGTCTAACGATATCCATGGTATAATATTGTGGGTAGCATTTACAGTAGACTTTCTTTCGTTTTGCCGTCAAGAGAATCAGAGGGCATTTGCTAGCTGTATGGTGCGACGGTCAGCGTAGAGCCGGCGCAGCCAGGCTTTATTAGTCGCGGGCTGCAATCTGACTTTGGGTCAGCAGTTGCAATAAATGCTCAGAGAGTGATGTCATTTGTACTTGCAGGCAGTATGCCCGGCGCTGCTTATGAAATATGGACTAATACCCGGAGAAAATTATTATTATTATTGTTATTGTTAGTATTGAAACGAGCAAGGGAAACCTTGCTTACAGAAGAAACGCGTCCCATTCTAGAATAACACCGTGATACTGACGCCCCAGAAGAGAAGGAGATAATCAAATAATATGACGGAATGTCCTGTGCGGTTAATACACATAGCGTTGAGACCTGGGCCGGACTTTGGAAGATAACGTTCTAGTAGCACAACTCGAAGTAAAAGTTCACTTTTTTGTTGTATCTACCCTACGCATTGTTTTTATGGGCAAAAATAGTCAAGTTTCAGTTCTTTTCAAATGAATTGAGTGAACCACATCTGGACACCCAGCTCATCAAGTTGTCAGAAGCTGTGAGCCCTAATTTTTTTAAAAAAAGCCTTAGGATTTTTACGAGAGAAAAACTGTACGTGAGGTAGTCAAATTAACAGATAAATTTCAACTGTTCGGCTTCGGCCACGTAAACTACTTGATAATCCGGCTCCAAGACTTGGCAGCTAGCTACAGACCATCCAAATTTCCTTAATCATGTGTAGTTATTAGTTTATTTCATTTATTTGTTTTTAGTTCATTTATTTATTCATTTGTTTATTAAGTACGTGGCCTTCATCGCATACTGAATTGAATTCTTACTAATCTCTCAACTATATTTTATACGATGCTCTGCACGCTTTATTTTGTATTGAAGCTGTTTAAAAAAGGTCATGATTAAACTTAATTTTTTATTGACAACAACGCGATTAAATTTACGTCATGTTTGGGACTAGGAACAGCATTAACAAATTGAGGAGCTCAAAGGAAACTGGTGTTAATTGTTAGTCATTTTGATTGTTGGGGGATTGTTGTTTTTACTGTTGCAAAAATAATTACAATTCTGACACTAAAATGCATGCTTTGTCTAGTGTCCGTTCAGTAATTGCAGCGAAATATAAAAACTAGTCACATGACTTTGAGTGAAACGAGTCTAATTGTATTGGGTGATGGACTCTCAAGGCAAAGTTACATGATGGGCAAATACCTTTTATCCATGACACTGCATGTTCGTTGTCTTCATTAGCAATTTTCAAGATGCTTCATTCCTGACTAACATTGTCGTGTCGTTTATTTCATCACTTTGTAATGAGGGAAAGAAAATAACAAAATAGACACAACAGCTCAAGAGTAACCTCGGGTCAGGAAAATTTATCGTAGGATATAATTCTACTTAAATTGTATCAACAGCGAGCGGGGGCAACAAAGCGGCTAGCCTCATGAATGCGGAAAATTTTCGTGTCTTGGAAATGTTAATGGCGAGCACCAGCGCGGGGGAACGAAGGAACGAGGTCTCGGCTTACACGTCCGGCGCGCACTTGAATGCGCCAGTTTCAAGGCTGCCCTTGAGGACTAGCACGCATGCCCCCGAGACCCGACAGTTGCTTTAGAATGCATTACTTAACTGCTGAACGCCAGCCCAGGCTCTTCAAATTAATGGAAGAACTTGCAGGATTTCAACCATCCTTGCAAGCTGCTCGAGTCTACGCCGGAATGAGGTCTATTTTTCTTTCCACTTGGTGTCTGGAGGAAGGGTGGTTCAATGTGTTGGGTAAAGACTGCTAAGTGCAAAGGACTTTACTGAGATATCATCACTGGAGAACACGAGGATCAGCACTTTGTTAATATTTCAGAGCAATTTCGGGAATGTTCCCGCAGGAGTTAGCAGAGGAATTCAAGAGTTTTGCAGAAAATGCTTGCCACAGCGACAACACTGGTTCTATTGGATGTCAATAGGGTCAAGCAAACCTAAAGATGTGCTACTGAGATATTTTGTTCTTTTGATCTCGTTATAAATTAGCGAAAAGTATTTGAGGGAACGATTGATGCAAGAATCTAGTCAAGGTAAACTTCCATGAGCGGAGCTCTAAATATGATAATGCAATATGATCATGTGACATATCCTTTTTTATTGTAAATGAGCTCTGAGACTCATCGTTTTTTATTCAAGCATCATTTCCAGCACTCCTTGGAACTGCAAGGGCAGAAGACCGATAAAATTTATTATTTGCCAGAACGGAGGTTAGAAGCCGTGCAAGGCCTAGTAATGAGATTTCGAAAATGTCATATTAAAATTATGAAAAGTAATTACGAATAAAAAGTATTTAGTCCTTCAAGGTGACCTGAACTTCAGTTGATGAATATTCGAGGCTTGCAAGTATCTTCTTTTTATATTTAGTGTTTCGTTTACAGGTCCAAATACTTGATTTAATAATATACAATGATCACATAAAGTTAATACAAATCGAGGAGAAATTTTCTTTCTTGGTCGTTTTAGTATTACATTCGCATTGTAGGAATATTTTTCATCTTTTTATCCCAAAAGAGGGAGTGGGTGAGTGAAGGGTAAGCTCAGGGAATAGAAGAGTTTACGCTTCAACATACTACTCGTTTCCTTCGCTCTTTTTACCCTACAGGGATGATCCTGTTTCCTTTTTATTGTTTTAATAGGTCTGCTGCTGAGTTTAATGTTCATCAATTAAATCAGTGTGTTTACTGTTAAAACAAGTCTAACGATGTGAAAGAGCTTGCTGACATTTAAATTTCTCAGTGAAATTTAAAAATATCCTATTTATCATCAACTTAAGTAATAATTCTCACTACTGCTCCACTGTTTGTCCATTATTCCATTAGTCGATGTCTGCAATCCAACTCCGTCGACAAATCCAGTATTCACAACGCATGACCATCGTTGTTCTTTGAATGAGGTACTCCCAAATTCTTTTTTCGTGTAGCCGAAGAGACTTGAATTTTGCCCTGGCGATGATCAATCAGTCGGAGGTGTGTTCTGGCCAAGCAAGGTCCGCTGGAGGAGCTGCATGTTGACCAGACCTTCCCGAGACCTCAAGTGTTGTGTTGCCTGAGCGACTTGCTCCTTTGTTCCTCTGCTCTGCCTCGGGCTCTCAAATTCGGCAGAGAGGTAGCTGCAGTAGACGGCTAGAGTGGACTTGCGTCATTGCCTGCCTCACGTTGTGAGTTCTATTTCAGTGGACTTGCGTCATTGCCTGCCTCACGATGTGGGTTCGACTTGAGTGGTATTGCCTGCCTCACGATGTGAGTTCTATTTCAGTGGACTTGCGTCATTGCCTGCCTCACGATGTGGGTTCGACTTGAGTGGTATTGCCTGCCTAACGATGTGAGTTCTATTTAAGTGGACTTGCGTCATTGCCAGCCTCACGATGTGAATTGAGGGGTACATTTTGTTAGCTAAAATGACAGCCTAACTGTGCGAGATGGCTGATGAGCTGCGAGATATACATATATATACTCTGACTAATAGCAGGATTGCATCAGTTGATACATGAACTTCTATGTAGTTACTCTGAAACTTGACAAATAAATAACATGTTGCCCCAAAATGCGCCAGCATTGCGGGAGGTGGCAAATAAACTTTGTCAGAGTTACTCAGGAGAACAACCATCCGGAAATGTTTCGTCAGTGTTACTCAGGAAAACAACCGTAAGAAACTATCTCGTCAGAGTTATTCATGAAAGCAACCATTCAAAAAAATTTTGTCAGAGTTATTCAGGACGACAGTCGTACTAATAGAGCTGCAAATAAGGTTAGTTAAAGTAAGGATAAATAGGAGCCGGCTTACTTACAATACTTCGTAGCAGCCCTGATTATTTCAGGAGCAAGAGTCGGGTGGCAGTGAAGGTTACGGCCTAAAAATGAACTAGGTTAATTGGATGCACCAAAATATCATGGGCTCTAATTCTCGCTCGTAGACTGTATTTATACGGAAAGGATTTTTATACCAGAGAGTGAACTGTGGAGAGTCCTAATAGTCAAGAAATTTGAGACATGAATCTAGCTCGTAAGTTGTGTGCTCGGATAATGGGGTGCAATAGCTCTTATTTAAGTGGTGAGGGACTTGCATAGTTTTACTATGAAAAACAACTCTTACCTCGAATCAACCCTTACTTCGAAACAGCTCTTATTTCAAAGAAACAGTTCTTGATTTGAAACAGCTCTTATTTTGAAACAGGTCTTATTTTGAAGCAGGGCTTAATTCAAAGAAACAGGTCTTACTTCGCTAGTGAGTGGCTTGGACTGCTTTATTATCAAAGAAAATATTGCTTTGTATTCGTTATGCTAAAGTTTAAAGAAGTTTTTCTTGAAGTTTCCATGATACAAACATGCAGAAAGCGCGAAATAAAAATTTTCCGCTCTGGATTTCCTACATCATAGTTGGAAATTTTGAATGCGACGTAAGCCACCGGTGGTCACCGATGGGATTTTCATAATGCTGCTAACCGACCAGCAGTCACAAACTCAATTTTCATAAATACTTAATGAAAACTAAATTAAGGCACGACCTATTTAATGCTCGTTTTTTCAAAGTTCTTTGTGATTTATAAAAAATTAAGCTGAACAGGAAATTTTGAGGTACTCAAAATCTTTGAACGCAATCTCAACACTATTGTTTCAACTCTTGTGTACTACACCGCTTTTTTCCAGCAAGTGTTTTGTTGATGTATAACAATTATTCCTAATTGCCTAATTTTCAGTCAGGCAGTTGGCTTCTTTTTTACGTCTAATATACCACTATCTTTCATCTATTTCCTACAGAAATTTTCGGCTGCTTGTTAACGATTATGAGTTCATTAATAGCTGTTAGCGATCATAATTTGTTTCAAGGTGGTATCAATGGCGGAAGTCCTTAGATGATACGTCATAAGCTTTAGATGACGTTGCCTCCGCGACCATAGAAAGAATATGGAGGTGAGAAGAAGGTCTGTGTGGTTGGTTTCTTCTGGACGACTCTGCAGTCGACTGTATACATTTGTTTGTGCGGATACCTTGAGCTATTTTATGAAAAATTATTCAAATTTGGATCTCAATCATCGAGTAGTTTTACTTCTCAATTTGTTATGCTTTACTTATCAGGTAAGACTTTGGAAGTCCATGTCACTCCAGCTACTTCAAAATCAAATATTTTCCGTTGGACGATTGAATCATATTTTAAAGAAATTACTTTACAGTGAATGACATCGGAAGAGATTTTACTGTGAATGACATTCATATGGGCTAAATTTTCTCATCGTTGAACACTAACTACAGTCTTCTATGAATGCCATCATATTAGATTTCACTGAGGATGACACCGAAACGGTCTAAGTTCTCTCATAAGTGAACAAAAATTACCCATATTTTCTACGAATAGCACAAAAGTAGATTTCACAGCGGATGATACTAATACCGGCCAAGTTTTTTACAACGCTGCGAGTACACACAAAGTCTTCAGTAATGCTTCAGTCAACAGTGTTTCCTCACATTTTTATAAGCCCCCAACTTCTGGCGTCCCCTCCTAAGAAAGAGCCTAGTTTCAGCATTGACTCGGTACGCGGCAAGTTTCCTTGCAGAGCTTAGCGTCAACTTACAGCAAAGTTGCAGTCCAAGTTTTGAAGCCTGTGATAAATTTGGCCGCGAGAGAATGTAGATTTTGTGGCATTCTGTGAACTCGCTTCAGGCAACAAAGCTCATTTTTCTTCTTCATGACAGGCGAAGATGGCCTTCCGTCTCCCTTGGTTTTACGGTTCACGCGTTTGGTTTTTGTTCACTGACAGGAGCTGGAGATTTTGTGGGGTAAATGAGCCGTAATGGCTGGAAATTGACTTGAGTTGGAAGGAACATTCTACTCTTACAGTCCAACTCGTCAGAACACGCGTTTCTGAGACCGTGAAATGATCAAACAAGGCAGGCTAATTAACTGTTGGGATGGAATTTCTGCTAGGTGCTGGATCAATTTTACGAAAACTTTCTGAACTTTCGAAAAAATTGTTTAAGAAGTTGCTCATGAATTGGTGTCTCTAATTTTGAGTATTATACAATGCATTAGAATGTTTTTGATAGTGAATTTGTTTTGTTGCGTGGAAGGGAGGTGAGACTGCTTTCTCGCGGAGTCAGTGATTTAATAAATAAATAAATGAGAGTCATTCCCTTGACAGATGCGCTGATGATACTGCCGTTACTTTGGACAACGATAAACGTAGAACGCTACTCTAACTCCCAAACTAACTGTTGCTCTCTGCGTCAAATATTATTGCAATTCTTGGACTTAGATTTAAAAGGTGTGGTGGACATTGACAGTGATATTTTATTTTCATAACATTGAAAACCGATTAGTTTGAGTTTATGATGTTTCATTAGTGTTTAAGATGTCATGAAGAGCAGCACTTGAACAAAGTCGTAAATGACATTACCCATGCCGTGGTACTCTTTGGAAAAGTTATTTTTTATGTCACTGCTTTTTTGTGGGTTTGTAAGTTTTTCAACATTAAAAGAAGAACTAACGTTGTGGTAAACATATTTATCTGTGAACGTTTCAGAATTATTTCATGAATTTTATCATCAGTGAGAAATAAGAGAAAATAAGAGAAATATGAGCAAAGAAAAAACAGAGAAAATACAAAATAAACAAATCAGAAATAAAACAAATGCAATTCGGACATTAAAGAACAACCTAAACTAAATTTAGAAACTCACTCAAAACTGAAATCTTCTGACTCTACACATTAGCAGTAAAAAACACAGACGCATACATACGCAAACACTCAACAACACACTCATGCCAGCCTGATGAAAGCTAAGATACTGCATCAAGTTGCATCAATAATTATCATCATTACCGCATCAAGTTTTGATAATGAAAATTTGTGCTTGTAGCTTAATGAAGATGTCAAATTTTGGGGATAGTAGTTCATCTATCAAGTCTCGTTTTAAATACAAAGATTTATCTTTGCGCTCTGTTTGACAATTTTTTCTAAAAAATGTAATAGAATTTATAAGTAAAAGATATAATTTACCTTCGCGGAATTTCGGCAGCTACAAATTTAAAATTTTTCTTTAAAATTGAATTAAAATTTAGCTGTAATAACTGTTTTGCTTTGACGTATGTTCTTATCACCGAACGGTTAAGTATATCATCGCGTTATAGAAATTATTTTGGAAGTACGTGCAAGTCTGAATTGATTAATTTTTTGTTATTGCCTTTCCTAAATTAACAGGGGTACAGAAGTCAGGTTCCTTCAAGCACGTTTTCCTCACCTCGTAAATTATGCACCGCATCGTTGCAATAGTTGCTCATTGTATAAAACTTGGCGTTTCACATCCCCTACTCACATATTTATCTACAGTACAAGTCTCCCCTATAGATGCCTGTTTGATTTCTCCTCTCTTACGTCAGTAACGCCGTTCATATTTCCAAGCGCGCCTGTTAAAATGATGTATAAACTGCATCATGAAAAGCGTTATGACAATAAGACAGAGATTGAAACAACCAGAAACAGTCGTGCGGCTGTAAAATCCTGAAATGAAAGGCAGGTTCAGTCATGGGCGGTCACAGCAGTGGAAATAACTTCCAGTCGTGACAACGCCCAGTTGCAGGATTCCAGGAGACGCTACTGCTAACGAATTACATTAGTTAACGCATTGCTAAGGTCTACCGGATGTTACTGTTACCTGCAGTGTGTAGTTTGAGGTTTGGTGACTGTTCTTGATGTGTGAAATAAAGATTTCAATTAAAGAATATTGAAAAGAGAGTTCTAGTTCGTGGCTAGATGTTGTCAACTCCAGACCTCTGGACCTTGGAAAAAAGATGCGCTATGATCGAAGTAAGCTTTTACGACTGCCCACACTGTAACATTTTCGCGTTTTTCCATGCGTGATGGCTTGGGGTATCGAAAATTGGGACCAGTTTTACGATTACTGACGGGAAATATTGGCAGTTAAATTTACGAGCTATCACTTCTCAGAGCGATTGAATGATTCTCCTTAGAATACGGAGAATTACTTGCCTCTCCGGTGCTTGTCCCCTGTCACACACGAACGTTGGGCCCGACAGCCCTTGAAGTTGTGTCGCAGGAGATATTTTATTTTTATTTGCATGTGAAAGGGTATTCGATGCTCCGCATCTTCACTCATACAAAATGTATCGAATAATAGCGCATGCAATGGTTTGTTTATTTCTATATGAATAGGTTTTCGATGCTCCACGTCTTCACGATTTAAAAAATAGATTGAATTACAGCACAAACGTGATGTTTGAGTTATTTCAGACATTGCACTTAGAAGGGAACATTTACTTTAAGTGTTCATTCAAAAGTAGCATCAGATTTATCGCAATGCCAAATGCTGAAATACTGTTCAATAACGGTTTGCCTCTAAAATAACAAGGCTGCTGTTGGGTAGGCAAAGGTTTGTAAGATTCCTGAACTTCTTCCAGCAGTTTGTCGTTCTTTATCGAACGGAAGCCTCTCTAAAAGGAAGTTTTCAAGTAAACTCAATGGAACCTGAAAGACAGACGCTTGCTAATTACCTGAATGAACACTGGCATGATAACAGGTAATATCATGCCGAGAACAAAGGCATGATACCACTCGGGTAATATAAATTGTACACGTCACAGAAAGGAAATAAATGTCCTCTTCATCTCAATGATGCTGAAAATCCTTTCAAGTCCTTGTATGTTGACATCTAACGGAGGGCTGGATCAGAAAGAACTGTCTTCCAGAGCCTGCAAAATGATTGAGAGCTTTTCGGTAGGTACGTGCGTAGGATCCCTTGAGGTCTAGTCGATGACGTGCGCTGATGAGGGCAACCTTAGTGACTTCACCTAATTTAATCCGCGCTTTCCTCATGGGCTCACCTTCTTTCTCACTGAGGAATCATTTGAGCTCGTAGGAGAAGCTCACCTACATACATATAGAGAAATCATTTAAACTTTAAGGAGAATCTCACCTGCCTACTCGTAAAAAATCATTTTAGTTGGCTGTCGGTATTATTTGTAATAAGGTAACCATGATCTTTCCGATAAAAATTTGCTGGCTCTCTCTCGGTGAAAATTTTGGGCCACCGCATAAAACAAGTTCTGAACCTGGGTCTTCGTTGATTTTTGAAAATAAAATTCAAACTCCGAGTTTCATTTTTGGACGAAGTATTTGATTGCGGGGAGATTATTGAGTTCTTTAGCAGTACAAGTACTTTTCTTTTCCCAAAGTACTAATTAACCTATAGTTCATCGGCCAAATGTTTCGCGATTTGTAACCTAAAACTCTTATTAAAAGGTCACTAAGTCTTGTGTCAAACTGTCATTCTTTTAACGCGTTGCCTAATATACAAAGGTAAATTAGACGCGATTTAACCATCATTATCACTTGAATCCAATGTTACATTTTAACTCGTTTATCAATCGTTGGTTAATTTATTGTTCGGTTATTCAGGACAGGAATATAGTTTGGTCCATTTCTGTATCTATCGGCCTGTTAAAATCTCTAACGAATTTAGACCACTTTTGGTAGTACATCACATTCATTAATGGTTAGTAATCTAGAATACTTATTTTGCGGTTGTTATACTCAGCTTTAACTGTGTGAAGTTTATCATAATTGTTCATTCTGGTTCATCTGTAATGATGAAGAGCAAGGAAAACATTCTTCTTTGAGATATTCATAGTTTTCTTGTTAGTATATCAAATTGTCGTTTATGAGATCTGAAAAGTTAATAATAATACTAGCAAAGTTTTTACAATCGCGGTTGCGACGCCAAATTACTTCTTTTAAGCAAAATTGAACTGTCAGTGCCACGTTAGGTTAGATAGAATTAACAACTTATTTCTGATCTTCAAATTGCTGTGGATCAGATTTTGATAAACATCAATTGATGTTGATCATTTGTAAATAAACATTTTTTGTGCGTAATGTCTCTTATGTTATCACAATGAGGATCTGCTTACTTGGCTGAAATCATAGATATAATTCAAATGATTTTGAAAATGTGGTATCTGCTCACTTTTGTTTGTAAGTCAAAAATATTGCAACAACTGCCTACTCCAACCAAGCAAGGATTTTTTCTTTGGGGATACTTTAAAAGAAAAGTTTACGGTGATAAACCACAATATCAACACCAGCTCGAGGCATC
>JACJUY010001453.1:5882-34841 GCA_014220935.1 Platorchestia sp. MABIK | reverse complement strand
TGGTATAGGAGCTATTAAAACTTTTTTTAGGTCTCATATTTAACAATGACCCTGCATTTTATTATGATTTAAGGCTTTTCTTGTATCACTATTAGGTTCGTTTTCAATAACCTGTAAAATACTGTATCGTTCTTCCCGGTCTTCAACTACCTAATTTTTGAGGAAATATTCTTCAAGAAGTACACGATACAACTCGCGAGAAAATGAAATTTCGCTCTTTATTAGCATAAAAATCCGGGCACCGAACATTGCCTTATGTTATTACTGAAACAAAGATGTTGAACTTTGCTCTACGTTATCACTGAGAGCAGCGCGTGAACGGTGGTATCCCAAATAAGTATACAAGATTTTTACAAAAAAAGGCTATCAGAGTTTACAAATACGCTAGTTCATTCAGTAAGTACAACTACGACGGTCTAAAGAGCTATTTCTATTTATGGATCAATCAAATGATTGTTCAAAATCGCATGGAACGCATTACGTGTACTTAGCAGTCATGCACTGCTATCATACCAAACTGATCGTACGTGACGAGCATCTGCTTCACTGCCTCGAAAAATGGGAACCTCCATCAGTCCTTTTGAGTAAATTCTAGCTACACTTTCCGCTCTTAATGAAGCGAGCCTCCGATGACTTTTTCTGATCCTGCAGGAAGCGGACTTCTTTAGAGCTTGGGTTCCTAATTAACTAATCAAGAGATGCCCGTGCATAAGCCATGAGAAGCTTATCAGTAATGGCCAACATAATTCATCGCTTGAGTCATCCAGCCTCACTTTGAATCATTCAGTGGCTCTTGCTCCGCAGAAGATGACTTTCTTACGCCGCCATGGTTTCTTCGTTCGTCTCTCGCAGATAAGTTGCAAGGATTTAAATCAGTGTCTCAGTCTACTTGGACCTGACGTTTACAGTCATTTATGAAAAATTTTAAAAAATAGGGCGTTATATTTTATGTTCAAGTTTTCGGTTTTCTTAGCATACTGTTGCATGAAAGTAATACAAATAATATTCCTGATGCATTAAAAATGTTGCATTAATATTTCAACTTTCATTCGGTAACTAATTGTTGCATAGAAAAGTCGAATTCTACTTCAAATAAGTCATTAAAATTTAGTGTAAGTAAAATACTAGAAATTTTCAATCATAGCACAAAAATTTCCGGTCATTAGTACGCCTGATGTAGCCAATTGTGCCTACTTATTATAAATAACTCGAGTAGAACCGACGCAGTTGCAATTCTCATACATCCTGAAAAAACAAGAAATTAACTTGAGTCAAGTACCACTGTAAACCAGTTTCCTAACATATTCTCAAATTTATCGGATTATCATACATACGACGTTTAACCACCGCAGAATTGATCAGATACAATTGCAGAAAGCTTCAATATTTACAATGGCATATTTTCAGTTTACCCGAATACTGGACCGCGTCCGAATTTTCCGAGAGCGAAAAGTTTGAGACAACCTTCATGCCCGACATGATTCTGATGCCCAGCATTGGGCGCGTAAAACAGACGGTAGAGGTTCGTATAAAGAATACGATCGTTTGGAAGGCCTTGCGTAAATCTTTCTCGAGCCATCAGTTCCACATGAAGTGCTTATTGGATTACAGGCACAATAGGAGCTCAGATTACCGCGCAGCAAGCCCGGACATTGCATCAGAGTTTCTGCGACCAATAGCGGTCTTGTCGAATGCTGAACGGTTTTATTTTACTATTCACTCCAAGATTGATTGCCTCGATTCAAATTCAGCAGGGAATCTTTTCTGATGATCATAGGCTCTTTGATGCAATGAAAACGAAATGTAAAATGTTCAATTTTTATCGTGTTGAATGTGGCCTGACCCAATCACTTCACTCTTTGCTTTTTGCAGCATTATTTTCAATAAAATTCAGTCGAGAATGCGAGGTCATTTGACACGAAGAACACAAAAATGAAGAACTTTCAGATGTTGTTTATACCTACGAGAAACGCTTTCTCTTCACACTTCACTTCGTGAATCATTGTTTTCAAGGGACATTTGGTCAAGATTCTCCTCCCATGATGCTTCGATTCAATGGAATGAATAAATAAATATACCGGATGTTCAATTGTTATGAGTACAATATAAAATCTCCGCAAATTTACGACAGATCAAAGTTGATCACCGCAGCACGTCAGTCTCTTCTTAAGTCGAGTGGCGGATTTAATCGCTGCCGAATCACATGGAAACATGTGTGTCTACTTTTGGGTGCATTTGGTTGCATGCAGCGACGTTGGGCCGTCGAAGTAATGTTCACTTTCTACTGTATAATAATCCACAGTTTTTGCTTGGTTGGTTAGGTTAGGTTAGGTTAGGTTAGTTTAGGTTAGTCTCTCTGTTAGTCAGTCTCTCCGTCACGCTCTTAAGGATGCTTAAAGACCGTCTCTGTGATACGAATTTCATTAGTGCACAAGTTCAAGAATATTTTAAGCGAAGGTACAATTATAGTTGAAGGAATACATTTGTTTGTCATACACATCTGGAAGATTTGTTCAAGGAAAATTTCGAATCTTGTTATTTTTTTGATTTTTTTTAAGCTAGTAGAGTAATCTGAAGTACTTTTAATTCAATTTAATCCAGGAATTTCTTCAATTTTATACACATATTTGGTAGCTAAATTTTTGTATGGAATTATGGCATGAATGACGTATGCTAGATAGGATAAAAACATGGCAAATAATCAATTTAGTGGTGCATGAGCATTTGCTCTTCTCAATGTTTGTTGTGAAAGCGCGAACGTGGCAGTGCCACCTGCAGTTCGGAGGCGTCCAGGACACTAACAGCAGTCGGTGTTAGAGTTATACGACGCCATCTTTATCAAATCCCGTAAAAATTACTCTGTTATTCAATACTTGAACCCAGTATCATATTTGTCGAATAACTGGGAATACTTTTCATCCGTATTAGTTGAGGCCCTCATGAGATGGTATAAATCTCGAGGAATCGAATGTACATTTTGCAGAGACAGGCACTGCTGCTGATATTGCTGTTCGATCGGCTCAATTATTGGCCTCAATTATCGATCAATTTATTATTATTCTATTTAATGTCTCATATTTCAACAGAGTAATAGCATTCATTTTCTCCATGTTGTGTATCTGTGACTCTTCATCAACTGCATTTGAGTCACAATTCCTCGAATGGTTGTAGTGTAAAAGAGGTTTTAGACATCTTAGATCTCGTAAGAACATTCTTCACGCTCAAAACTCTCGTTTTCATTGGAAGCGTAAGCTGACGGGAGCGAGCATCGAAAAATATTTACAAAAAAAGTTACTTCAAAAAGACGAGTATTCTTACTGTTATTAAAACTCTTCGATGGCGTTACCAAGAACCGACCACGAAATTCTGAACTCGAAGAATGAAAATGAAAGTGATTATAGTGACCATTCCCCCGCCTCTCAGAAATGACCTCAGGGGTCATAATGTAAAAATGCCGTGATTTGCTCTCCCAGCAGCGCTTTCTATCCCGTGAAATCATCTCGGCAACTTCAAAACCGAGGACCAAAGAGCTTGATTTTAACTATCTATTTAATAGGAGGGCGCAACGTGGGCAGTATGAGATCGTTCAGAAGTTTTACAGTCTCTCAAAAAATAATCGAGCTGGCTGCTGTGGACACGCGTCCTGGAGAGGCTCTGGAGCTGACGACTCCTGTGCTTCACTTGAGCAGCGCGCAGACGGTCAAGCAAGTCCAAAAATCTCATTTTCGTCCCTCCGGAGCCAATATTTCGACCAGAACGGGAATTCTTCCTCGAAATTCTCTCCCTAATACCTGCGGAACGATCCCGAGTCAAATCGGTCGTTCGAATTGAATTTCGTTGGAAGAATATCAGCTATCTGTGAACACTTTTATGTAGAGAAGACGGCTTAAACCTTGACGTTCCAATGCATAATTCGTCATTAAGATTGATGGGTTAGATTTTTCAATCATGTGTCTCTTCCGAAGCATCTCAAGAACCTCTTCTGATGGTAAGTGCACAATAACGCATGATTATAGAGCTATAGCTTGGACCTTGATAATGAGTTGGACATCGAATAATGAAGGTTTAATCTGAGAAAATGCTTTGTTGAGGGACACGAAAGAATTTGAACGATTCATAAAAATAATACTAGTAGGAAATAATAAAAGAGCTGTATTTCTAATAATCACTATAATGTTCACTCAAAACCAATCAATTTTTGTCCTAACTTGGGTAAGCGGGCCTCTTTCATTTCAAATGAGAGGCTTTGTTTTATTTCAGAACAGAACGCACTTTCATAGCATCCTTTGAGGCATCAAAATAATTTCATGGCTTTTTAACACCAAAGCTTCAACACCACATAACTATAACTACAAGATCAAACTCATTTAAATTTCATCAAATCACCAAGACGCGGGTAGCTGTCATTATGAAATGTGAATTATTCCGTAATTGTATTTGACAATAGTTTTAGGGAATCCTTATTGGGAAGTCACGGTGTGTCGAGTGAGGGACCGACTTGTATGACGGGCGAATTCAGTTCAGCTAATTCTTCCTATTTGGAAAGCAACTGCGTAACAAATGTTCACCCCCCCTCTTATTAACATGGTTACGATAAATCAAAAAGCTCGTTACCAACGCAATATATTTTATCCAAGAGCATTGTGAGTAAATGTGATTAGAAAACCATTGAAGCTTTGGGAAAATTTGAATGCTATTTATATTTGTTATCAGGGTAAAAAAGCTTTCAAACTTGGTAAAAATAACATTATTGTCCTTAAACACTTTACAGCACTGCTATTATTAACTTTTGGGAGAATCACCTGTACACATTCGCATTGTATGAATTAAGTGTGAATTTAGTATTAGTATGAAGCATCTGTACATCTGTATTGGTGTTTGTTTTATTTTTTTCTTTTCATCTCATTCTCACAACGGAAATGTTAGCCTGGGAGCTCTCGATTAGATTCGAATTTTCAAACAGCGACACAAATTTTCAAAAGGGTTTAATTCCTGGGATTGCCTTGGCCATTGAGGTTTATTGACGTTTTCGTTAAGCCATTTTTACAAAACTTCGGATGTTTTGAGAGTTTCACAGGTTTTTGTAATTTTCATGTCACATTCTTTGGTCAAAGTTCGAAACTTTGTTACAGGAACATATCTTACGAACGTTATACTATTAAATCGTTCAGAGAACTAGACTTTTGAAACTCAAAATATACAGACGACCATTGTGTTTTTACCCTTTTTATTGAGGTAAATAAAGATTATTCAATGTAGACTACATTCCATGGCTGATTTTTTTTGGAAACGCATTGAATAATTAATTCATTGTTGCAAAAATATTTGTTTCCCCTCCACTCTATTCGTCCACGACAGCTAAACGATGTGAGAATCAATTGTGCACACTAAAACCTTGTAAGCAAGAACTATGTAGGGCCTTATCTGATCTCACTAAGGTGACACCTCTTGAAATGATCGTTATAACAATAAAACGTATTAAGTAGGAACTATGGGGTCATATGAAATGGACTCTTTCTGGAAAATTATATAATCTCCTCCACGATGCAATAAGTTTTGGTATAATAACACATCTAAGAGTTGAAGTCGAGGTACTTCTATCGCCCCATGTACAAGCTCGCGATGTTGCGTCTCTTTCCCAGCTTCAGCGCAGTAAATAATGATATAAAAAGCTCTGCTGGCGAGAACACCGAGATCTTAACATAAATATCTTGCTGAACGAGTTTTGTGCCGTAAAAGTAGAACCTAGAGACCGAATCAGAAGTTAGACATTTAGTTCTCAGACCATTTGATTATTTTTATTAGGCTCGCTATTGCTTAATGGACACATGAATAATTATACGCATTATTTTTGAATTTCTTTAACATTTGTAGTGAGATAAAATCTCACAAGGTTAGTGTCCAAAGAGAGAATTCGATTACCGAATTCAATGTTTATATATGTAAGCCCAAATTTCAATTTACATTTGTGCAGAAAAAGTTAAAATAATATCAAATGAGCTTCAATATTATTTATTATGCATACGTGCCTTTAGTACCGTTTGAGTTTCATATCAGCATGCACCAACGCCAGTATGTGAGCATACCTTAAAATGTTGTTCAAAATATTAAATTTTTTTTTCATGAGCTCTTATTCAAATTTCGGCGTGTACATTTGAGTTATAAATATAGAAGTGTTGAAATATCACGATGATTTTTACGTTCTGATCCATATGGGATGAGTGTCCCACCTCCAAAAGAAATATAGCATTGCGAGAGTTTCGTAAATGGTAACGCTTTATCACAGATTGTCATACATGTACCTCTTACAACAATCTGCAGTAACGTCAATTAAGTAACATTCACCAATTTTGACATCAAAGCCCACAATCCAACGCCCTGTTTTCTTACAATTTCCTTTGGGAATTGTTTTGGACGATAGGAGCCTTTCCCTAGGGTGAATTTAAGGAACAGAATCCTTTCATCTATATTTAAAATTACATTGCTACAAACTCTGCAAAATTCAAATGTACTACGCACTACAACTCATTCTTAAAATTACACTTCAGTTAATTTTTAATAGCAAATTTGACACCTGATGAGTTGGCTTGCTATTTATCA
This sequence comes from Platorchestia sp. MABIK, assembly GCA_014220935.1. Taxonomy (NCBI): domain Eukaryota; kingdom Metazoa; phylum Arthropoda; class Malacostraca; order Amphipoda; family Talitridae; genus Platorchestia; species Platorchestia sp. MABIK. The sequence continues at coordinate 28,241 of JACJUY010001453.1, read as the reverse complement.
GCCTCCTTAGAATAAAAGCTCGAGTTACTGAAATCTTTAATCAAACGACCGTGGACTTTTAAACTACAGATTACTTCTATCTATGGCACAAGGAAATTCATCTTAACGTATTCAGGAAGCGCTATTCGTCATTATAATAGCACTCATTAGCATAATTGGAACAAAGCACTGGCTGCCCGATTCTCGGGGAGCTTCAACACTTCAATTGCTGGCACAGCGGAGGGAGAGAGAACACAACACGCGTCCCACAATGCGGTGCGTCATGGTTGCATTCATCACGCAGAAAAATTCTCCCTTTTTCTGGTACTCTTTTTTGCAAACTCGTTCAGGTTAGTTTACTCCTGACGTTAGTTTTTTTCATTGATCACTCGATCATTGGTGAAGGACAAGGACATTGATCAAGCGATCAACGGTGAAGGAATGTTTTTTTTTCGCGAAATGTACATAGCTAGTGTTAGTTTGGAAGAATAGTGCTACTGTTTCAATTGAGAAGTTTCAGGTAAATGCTTTTGGAAGCTGTGTGCTATGACTCATTTGGAGATAAAATAAAAACCTTAGGAGATTTGCTTCATGGTGGAGGGTGGCTTTTTAGCTCAAAGAGAGCACGCATATGTTGTTTTTTGAATTGAAGTGTTTTTCAGTATTCTCGCTCGGTGCACTACCTTGCCCTTCCGCACAAGCGGAGGGCCGGCTCACATTACATCTACGAGTAGTAGGGGACAAAATTGTTGCTGTTCATTACTTTTAGTCTTTCGTGGAGTTTTTATTTGTCAGACGCTTTTTATTCGTTGTTAAGTAGATAATAAAGCGGAAAGTTATCAGAATAATTAATTTAATTTAACCTATTTGCAAAGTTCAGCATTCTGAAACAAATGATAAAATACTCGAACAGTTACAACAAGAGCAATTCAGAAGAATATTAATTGCTAACAACACAACCAATCATCTAGTTGAATTCTTCGAAAAGTTTTTATCTATTTTATTCAAATGAGAACATGTTAGTTTTGAGATTTCGTCTCATTCTTTTAACATTTCAAGTTCCAATTTTTGCAGATTTTTGCAGCCTGGAAACTTGACATTGTTTTCGAGGTTTCCATTCTCGCTGTAGATTCTGGAAAGGATTAAAGGTCAGATCTCGTCGAACGCCACGGTAAAACCGTTATTCTAGTTCTTTGGTTCACCAGAGCAATTACACTTTGCCCATGAAAACATTGCCGTTAGTAAAGACGAAATGGCTCGTTAACTTGCGTTGAAAAAATTCACTAAAGCTGACTTTAAGGCTCAATATGGAGTTCGTTTAAATTCACTGGCATTTGTAACCTCCAAAATCATTTAAATTTAACTGTTACACAAAATCCATGACGATGAGTATTTTGTTATTTGAATTACACTAAGAATGAAAATTCTGAGAGGGCTGCAGCTGCTCAGAACAGAGTACCGTCAGCGCGGCTCACCAGACGCCGGCAGAAGTGAAGCTTGCTGCCGCGCAGCCGATCTGGAAAATATTTTCCGACTTTTCTTATTCCAATTCGCGTATAGTTACTAGAGGGTGCGACAGTCAATCCTTCATTTTCGAGATTGCTGTGTAAAATAAACGGACATATTTATTACAATTTTACGGCTTAAGCATTTAAGCGCCATAATTATTTATTTTTTTAAAATAACATCGGTATGATGATGTCCATCTCGATTAATTCATTCTTGCAGGCGATTTCCGCCAGCTCGAAAATGCAGGATTGACTGCCGCACCCTGTAGTTACACTGAGTGTCGACGGTGGACAGCAACCTGTTTTTCGCGTTCAAACCTCGGCCTGAGCAGCATCTACAGGGTGGCGCATAAGTAACGCACCCTTTTAAAAAATAAAAAATAAATGAACTATGAAAGGTATAACGATAGGGTTAATTGCAAACGCTAGAAGTACTCTTAAAGTTTATTTACATGTCGTATCCTGTCTACAGATACCCAGTGTATATTGCGGTAATAAATAAGGGTGCGTTACTTATGCGCCACCCTGTACAACTTCAATGTTATTGGGAGGTGGTTCCGATCGTCACAACGCATTGGTGGAGCTGCGAACTACATACTGTGGCCGGCTAATTCCTCATCCTTCGCCTCCTCTGCTCATCTCGTCCCCTCGCTTCTGGACGTCTACCACGCACGACTAGAGTTCGATGTTAGAATATCGAGTTTTTAGTTCTAACCTTAGTTTAAGCCACTAATTTATTCGTAAAACTCGTAGTTTTAACCAGTGCCATTAATTTTCATGTCTGTTGAACAGCCTGTGTTCGTCTGGTCACCTTCAAATAAGTAGGAGAGAAAACTTCCAAGTTTATTACTCACTTATGTGGACCGTAAGGCGGTAACCGTACGTAATTACTCACTTGGTTGTATCGCTCGGAGGCCACCGCACTTAATTACTCACTTGGTTGTATCGCTCGGAGGCCACCGCACTTAATTACTCCCTTGTTTGAACCGCTATGAGGCCACCGTACTTAATTACTCCCTTGTTTGGACCGCTAAGAGGACACCGTACTTAATTACTCCCTTGTTTGAACCGCTATGAGGCCACCGTACTTAATTACTCCCTTGTTTGGACCGCTAAGAGGCCACCGTACTTAATTACTCCCTTGTTTGAACTGCTAGAAGGCCACCGTACTTAATTACTCCCTTGTTTGGACCGCTAAGGGGCCACCGTACTCAATTACTCATTTGTTTGGACCGCTAGGAGGCCACCGTACTTCATTGCTCACTTGTGTGGACCGCTAGGAGGCCACCGTACTCAATTACTCATTTGTTTGGACCGCTAGGGGGCCACCGTACTTCATTGCTCACTTGTGTGAACCGCTAGGAGGCCACCGTACTTAATTACTCCCATGTTTGGACCGCTAGCGAGCTACCGTACATTTTTAACTGCCCAAGTGCAATAATGTTAACCGCTCAACAAATTTCAGCGTACGCTAAACTGTACGTAATACAGTGTACTCCTCACGATCTTAGCCTCTATCGTTATTGGTTTTGTCTCCCTACCTACGGTGATCACGGACACTGGAGCTATTGAGGGCACTGATGAGGAGTACCAAATCCTCCGTATCCTCAGTTAGCTCAATATTAGGTTACCTCGAATGCATGTTATTCTTAATAAAATTGTTTTCATGCATTTTACCTATGTCACTTGCTATAGTACCTAGAACTTTCTTTGTCAGGTGTCAGTCGTGGCCTTAAGTAATCTTTTTTTTAACAGAAACAGCGCTGCATTGTACGGATGATTACTTACTGTATGCTGATGCATCCATCCACTTATGTTCGATTACTTAAACTGATACATTCAATTCTTTGTCGAGGTCTTCCGTCGCAACTGTTAGGCTTATCTAAACCCCTATTAGGTTTATCTTACTCCCCGCTTTAATGTCGCACAAAATTTTCTGAGGTTTTTAGTGACGTTCTGTACGGTAGATCTTTGGATACCTGAGTATTTAAAATCATTCCGTACCTTTTCCAGGCATGTCAGAGTCAAAAATCATATTCCTCGAAACACCGGTGAACTCTTTGTTTTAACGATCCCGCCGACACAGTGAAAATGAGACTGATCATGCTTACTGCATATCATGTTTGTTACGGGAACTTTCCGGAACATTGTAATAAATAAATAAACTTTGCAAAGGAACATAATAAGGAAAATTTCAGTATTCTATCTGTATTAACATTTCAATCTTTAATTTTTTTCATGATGCCCAAATCAAAATTACTGAATTAATGAACTGTAATCATAGCATCACTTGTATATTGCAGTAAATTAGGCTGTATTATCGAAGTGTGCATAAATAATGAGTTCATAGCCTCGTAAAGAGATGTCATCCTGAAAAGACTGTTTTTCTGCTTTTTTTCATGGCAAAGGAACTTCCTATTCTGCTTTCTATTTGTTCACGACGCAATCTGAGGAAAACTGTCTCGCTTTTTCTTATTTTTCTCGATGCATCGGAATTTAAGGAAAAAATGAATCGAGCTTCTCCATTAAGGTTAAAGTTAGATGAACATCCGTGAAATCATTCTGTGTGTTCCCGTGTAAACGCCGAGCTGGTGTAATACCCATCATATCTAGCATAACTTTCCATTATTCCAACAAATAAATTGAAGTGAGTACTGAATTTTCTGTTTTCTAAAGAGAAGACAACGCCGACTCTTAGACTCTACAAAATGCATTACAATAGGACGCACGTATTCTAACACATCTATCATGGAATCTATCGGAGTTTGCATGATTTCCTTTGCCTACACACGGGAAATTTCATATACGACCAACATCCACACGAGACACTGCCCATCCATGTAGCGCGCAGTTTTACCTGAGGAGCAGGCCACACGGGGGAGCATATATCACGATGAGGTTCCTAATAGCTCATAAATTCATCAGTGTTCCCGCGTGTCTCCGGAGCCACGAAGCAGTCGCCTGGATTTATTAGCGTGGCAGTAGCGACTTCCTCGGAATCCGAGTACTCCATGGGCGACGGCGAGCGGCGCGTGCACAACAATGAGAGCTGATGCAGGCAGTTTTTTGACCCCACGGGGTTGAATATTTGGGCACGAGTTAGTGAACCAATAGCGATCTATTTCATCCACCAACATGCGCCTAGATTAATTATACGTGATGTTTTTATCATACGTGTTAAAATACCTGGATTTATTATACGTGATGAAATGCAATCGCCTGTGTCGGGGTTTGAAATACGGCTGGTGAAGTAGCTCTCGTTCCCTAATTTGATAGGAATTCTCGATTGTTCTTTAACATCCAGCAAAAGGAAAATTTTGCTGAAACGTTTTAGCATCTTTCTGCCTTTTTTCTTCATTTAATACCGCGTTACGCACCGGAGGCAACGCACACAAACACACACACAAAAACGCATTTGCGATTCTCGTCATGGCGTCCCAAAATCTTGTTCTAAAATTGCTGTGTGGATGGCATACAACGGCCGAGAGCAATCAGAACGTGTCCTGTAAAGCTGCTTGTCAGTGTCTAGCTCGAGTTCAGTTGTAGATCATCGCTTTCCTTCCTCCCAGCTTTCAAGGTGTTGATACGGCTGCAGTTGAGATGCACAATATCCGCAGTCAGAACCAGCATCAGAGCTAAGTACTTTTTTCAAAATTGAATAATTCCAATTCCTTCAAAAACTATAGTTTTTATTTTATCAAACCGCAGCTAAAGTTTGCTACTAATTGGGCTTGAAGTTAATGAAGCAAGAGAACTAGCAAAGTGTCAAGTTAACCGCGAAAACCTTCATTTGAATATTATTACAATTTCTGTGAATAACTGTACAAAACTAATTGAAAGATTGCAGAATACTAAGAATCGACTTACGAATATAATAGAAACCGCTGTTTAGAATATGATATTGGCAGAGGTCTGTCTGTTGTCCCAATGTCGTTATCATGCGTACATCTGTCCGACATATTATCTACAAAACACGGGTGCCAGATTGACTCGAACTGGGCAAAATCCTCACGTTTGGGCTTTCTCCAGATAAAATTCAATCTTGCACAGCACTAAGCCTTTGGTAGTTTTGCCGGTTTGTCAAGCGCTGAAAGCTCTTTTTGGTCCAATTTTAATGCAAAAATCCAAAACTGGAGAATGCTGGACTGTAGAAGAAAGCCAAAAATTAAGGAAATACGAAACTGAAGACACTCTCGACTGGTATTGCTTTCAGTGGTAGCACCAATTTCTGGCCGAGACTTTAATCTTGCAAACTTACATTTGGCTCGAGTTGATTTGTCTAGACGTCGTTATGATGCCGTAGAGTGAGTCAGAATAAGTTTTGTTGCAAAATCAAGAGAACTTCGCTACTCACCGAGATCTTGAAGCCAAAGCATCGAAGCATGTTGCAACTTGAAGAAACTGAGTCGTGTGTGCTTCTTGAGCGTGGTGAACTCTTTGAAAATATCCGTTACGAAAGGAATTATTGTAGGAATAGTTCGAACTGGCATTTCTTCCGTTAGTACTGTCCGGAAATAAATCTAATAACCTCGCGTTTCTTCAAGTAATTTTTCTGCTATCTTACTAATCTCAAAAACAGTGACAATAGTGTTTACAAGTTACGGAGTTGAATATTCCAGACATCACTTGAATTTTCATTGGAGAGAGATTTTGATGTACGATTTTCAATGTACAGGTGGAATTATCTGCAGGGGTCCGGGCACTGAAAAATACATACAAACCCAAATAATTACTTACAATCAACACCTACTCACTTGTAGTTCGATCGGGAGGGTAAAAAAGGGTGGCACAGAGAAAATAAATTCACCCCTGCCTCTTCGGGTATGTTTTTTGCTTTTCTTTAGCAAGTTGAGTATGTGAATTGACGTGCTTTCATAGTACAAAGTGTATTCCTTTCACTCAAGGTTAAGACAAAATTAAAATGAGTAGTTTTAGGTTCTATGATAAAAAAAACTTTTTTCTTACTGCTGTAGTGTCTGTCAAATTGGTTTAGGAAAACAAAGTAAACCATAGCCACAGCACAGGGATGTTATATGTCACCTTCATTCAATTAGCTGCCATGATAATTGCATTTGGGGCTGTGCTTTAACCTCACTCGTAAAATACGTCTCCTGATATACTTAGAGCGCTCACAACTGCAATACTGATTGCTTGCATATAATTCAATGAACACTTAAAGCACAACGTTGCCTGGTCTCCGTGAATTAATACTGTGATAGAGATGGAAAATTAGGAGTAGATTCTTCACGAGCGCAGAATTGTTTATCTTGGGGAAAAATTGAACCCGTAATTACTTATGAGGACTGAAATAACAATCTGAAAATTTGTGGCAATTTTTGTTGGGTGAGCTTAATAAATAATCATGGGTGAAAATCGGAAATTGAATTGACTAGCTGTGCTAAAACAATAATCTTGATCTTGAGTGAACATTGGAAAATATTGGTTGGGTAAACTGAATTAATAATCTGAACTGAAATCAGGCATAATAATAATTGGGGTGGACTGAATTAATATTCGATGTTAAAACTTAGGTTTACTGTTTTTTTTTTGTGTTTTACATATAGAATAGGAACGAATCAGATATGATAGTGACAGTATTAATCATACCAGAGGGACACATCGTTCCATCACATTGAAAAATTTGAACGGATCGTTCTTCATCTAAGCAGGCAAAAATTTATCTTTTGAGGACCTTTTAGCTTTGGAAAAAAGCATGACATGCATACATAACAAAGATGCTGCTGAGAAATGGTAGGGGGTTAACATATGTATTTTGTAACGGCTATTAAAACATAGGCGTTTAAAATGGTGATATCCAAACTGAATAGTTTTTGGTTCAAAATATGAATATAAGTAAATTGCTAACTGTTCCGTAAATCTTACAAAAAATAAATTTCTATTAACAAATATAATTTTAAAATTAAGCTGTTATTTATGTTAATAAGAGTAATTTATCGAGATCGTCAAGTCTTCAAGCTAATTATGCTTTCAGAGCAACGTTGGTTTCACGTGATTATGGTTTCAGAACAACGTTGGTTTCACGTGATTATGATTTCAGAGCCACGTTGGCTTCAGGTAATTATGGTTTCAGAGCAACGTTGGTTTTAGGTACTTATGGTTTTGGAGCCACGTTGGTTTCAGGTAATTATGGTTTCAGAGCAACGTTGGTTTCAGGTAAGTATGGTTTCAGAGCAACCTTGTTTTCAGGTAATTATGGTTTCAGAGCAACCTTGTTTTCAGGTAATTATGGTTTCAGAGCAACGTTGGTTTCAGTTTCAGGTAATTATGGTTTTGGAGCAACCTTGGTTTCAGGTGATTATGGTTTCAGAGGAACCTTGGTTTCAGTTTCACGTAAGTATGGTTTCAGATCAATCTTGGTTTCAGGTAATTATGGTTTTCAAGCAACCAACACAAGACTACGAACAGGGAGCGATGCGGTCAAGTGGTGTTTCTCACTCATAGTGTTAAGTTTCTCCCTTGATCTGGTGCTCAAGGGGGCATGAAATACGCGGCAACTCGACTCCTGATATCCCTTCGGCGATCCTTTTTAGACGTGCGCGTCAGGCCCTCAAATACCTTTTGTTGCTCTTTAGTAGGGCTGCGATGCAATATTCCGCCTTTTACTCTCTTCAAACGAACTAAACTTCATCCGTCGCAAAATGTAGCTCCACACCTCGACGCATTTGCTGTCAAGTTACGAGTCATCTTCGGATTACGCCGTCCGTAAAGTGACTGATAATCACTTTAGGTCCTGAATTTCGCCTAAAATGCTCGTTGTTTTTGAAAATGCGCGTCTGCCGATCCCTCATTTGTTGTTGTCAGTTCGAATTTGAGACTCCGCATTTAATTTGAAATTTTTCGTTCTCGGTCAGTGGTCGCTTTTTCATCGAGTCTTTTCCAATAACTTTGTAGTTTGTGATGAAGCCGACGGACTTGAATAACTGCAAGGAAGGAGTTAGAATAATTGTTGATTTTACTGAGTTTAAAGAGATCGATGAAGTGTAGGTTTTGAAGAGTTTTTATTTACTTTATGTCCCAAATTTTAGGTAGAGATGGGAAATCTAGCCAAGGTCTCATGAATAGAAAAATTTAAATTTTTCTTTCAAGTGGAAAAACCAAAACAATCCTAACCTTTCGAAGGGAACTTATTTTTTCGATGGAATTAGAGGAAACCATGATGTACTTTTTATCTTTCAGGTTACTAGTTTCGAAACAAACCTGCTAAAACTTTACTTTAGCGTTAAAAATGTAAGTGACATGATAAACAACAGTGCGTTCGTCCAGATCTATGAGTTAATCTCTGCCATAAATAATGAAATTCATCTATTATTGCACAAATTAATGTACAATCGCTCACATTCATTTCTTATTGCTTACATTCATTCACTTCACTCAAACTCATTTACTGTCGTTCAATGTAAACAATTGTGTGCACGGTTGACTTGTTGGTTAAATCAAAAGCCCTGCTCGTCAGCACCATCAGGTGTTTGTCAATGACAACCATTGTGAGGCAATACAAATCCCTGTTAGTAAGGTGAGGTAAAGTTGGGGTTGGTTACGTTTGCTTAGGGTGAATACGTAGTTTACTTACTCTTTAATTTTGATGATCAACTATTTTCTTGATATCAAGACCATCTTGACCATCGACTATTTTCCTAAATTTAACTTCTTAAATTCGTTCACCTAGTGGTCCAAGTTAACATCAATGTAAAATAATTTTGCCCAACCATTTACATATGTGGACAATCGGTTATATGTTTATGAAAGCTCAAGAAGTTAACGCACAAAATGTTGACGATAACAAACAAGTATCAATCATATCAGGTTGTACCATACTGTAAGTTCTTGCCGTTTTCATGTGGTAACAAGTTCGAACTTGTATTGAAAATTTGTGATCTATTCAGCAGAATTATCAGTACACTATGATCTTCCAGATGCAACAACTCTACAGACGCAGTCCTATAGCTGACTGGTGCCTGCCTTGCTTACTTTTTATACACTCCAGTGAAATACTTGCGGATATTTAATAATTTTTTAATATGGAACCATCCACCGAACACATATGCCTGCGCATCTTTGCATTCCCCGTCAAACGCATTTTTTGGATAGGTTTGTCACGAGTTGAAAGTGTATTATGTACATGTACAACAATATTAGACGTTAACATCAATAGCGGAGTCGATATGCTAGACCACAATCACAACCAAAAACAGGATTCCCTCCGGAAGAGGTTTTGCTGCGTGTTTGGTGGAATATGAGAGGATTCATTCATTACGAGCTTCCTCAAAACAACCAAACAGTCCTGCAGAACTGTATAGTCAGCAGCTGCAAAGACTAAATACCGCTTTAAAAAGAAGCACCCAGCTTTAATCAATCAAAAGGGCGAATGACTTTGGACACAACTGAAACGCTGAAATGGGAAACATTGATGCATCCGCCCTATTCTCAAGATATTGCTCTTTCAGACTTCCATCTCTTTAGAAGTCTGGAAAATCACTTAAGGTAAAAAAAATTTGGAAGACAAAAATAACATCGAAAATGAATTGCACGTCTTTTTTGATTCAAAACCAAAGGTTACTACGAACGAGGCATTAAAAAATTAGTTGGTAGGGGGTCAGAAGTTGGGACTAACGATGGGGAATATGTTGTTAAATAAATGAATGTTACATGATATGTTTTTATTCTCCTTATCATACTAGTAAAAAACGGATAAAACATAGGGTACGACCTGATATCTTGAAAAACAAGTTAAGTTACATTAAAATTTACTGCTTATAAATCAGGATATTTTTACTCTTTAGATGGCACATGCAAAGAAGAAAGTGAATTTGGAACATTAGAGCTGCGAATGAGAAAGTCCAATTTTCCCAGCAAAAAATGCGCGCAATCTTAGGCCTGTTCAAGAGCTTCACTGGCTGTTGTTTCCACTTCTAAAACGTCACCATTAAATATTCTTTGCTTTCGTACACGAAACTTTTGATCATTGTAAAAGTTTCTGCGCAAATTTTGCAAATTAAAATCCTATGTAAACTTAATATATTTACCCAATGAACTACTGATGTTCGTTCGCAAAAAATTCACTGAAAAAAAAGAGACTTGAAAATGAGATGGTTCTTTTCGACGCGATGAATGCAAACCCATTTTAATTTTCACAGTGAATTTCAGCTCTCAATATATTCAACTTTACAGGAAATATATTAATATCATTTAAAAAAAGTATCAAACTTCAAGACATTATTAATGAAACTGCACGAAGGTCAGTCATGGAATTTAACATCCTGATATCATACACCAATTAAAAAGAGGTTCTTAATTGACTCGCTGCCACACACTCGCAATGATTTTGGTCTCTGTTGCCAGCCCAGATTTCTTGGGAAGGATGAGACAACTATCGACGAACTCAAAAGTGAGCATCAACTTGAGTGATATTCTGCGTTAACTGAGCACACTTAGAATCCTATTCATGACGCCGTAATTGTCAGGGCAATTTACCTTGAATTGCACGCATAGCTTGCGTTTGAATAGCAAATTAAGGGAAGTTTGTCTCTTTTTACTCCAGTGGTCAAATTCACATTATGACGAGAAGCGAAATTGAAAACGAAATGGTCAGCTTGACAAAACTCTGAGGATATAAAGTCAATAAGCGTATTATTCTTGCCAGGTTGGTTTTAAGCATTACTTGTAATTCTTAGCACAAGGTAAATTGGAATGGATGAAAGAATATAGATCCTTGAGAAAAAAACAAGTTGAAGTTTCCTCTCAAAAGTTGATAATCAACGTGTAAAATGCATGATTTGGTAAATGAAATGTCAAGATCGAATTTCAGATGTCAAGATCTCCGACAATTTTTTTATTAATACTGTGGCATTTATGAATTCTTCCTACTCATTGAACATAAATGGGGCCAATAAGACAGAGAGTAGAAAAAAATTAGGTTTATCAAAAGACGATTTCATAATAATAAGAAGTGTCTAAACAGTTTTATTTAGTTCATTTAAGTAATAATTGAGAAGTGAGTGTTTCGCACTTGCCTAGTAGGTAAGATAGTGTACAATTTGTCTCTGACAATTTTCTATCATAGCTAAATTTCGACTGACGACTGACGGTGAGAGAATCTAGATTTCCCGATTTCGAAGATCGCATTTTTCTCACGCATTTCATAAAACTGGATGATGCATACGATAAATAGTACACGCACCCTTTCATTAGAACTTGAAAATTTATTGTATCCGTTTTTAACAGAATTTATGGATATCACGAATCCCATCACTGTACCCGGAAAAATCAAGGACCAAAACCTCCTTCAAAGGGCGTCCAGGTAACGCAAAACACAGCAAAAATGGCGTCAGTTCCGACAAGGGGAAGGAGCTCAAAGCTTTGTTCTCCTCACGAGCACAAAATTTGAGGGAGCTCAACACGAGACCGGTGTTCAGATTTACACAAGCGCAAAAATCTCGCGTCGACCAAGGGAAATCTTGACAGATTCTGTTAGTGTCTACTGCCACACTCCATGAATGTTCGGGAATTCAGAACTTAATATCCTCGGGATGGTCGTACGCTAGAGCAAAAATTGGTTTAAATTCAAGCTGAAACTGATAAGTTGAGCTTTCACATAGTGATGTGGAATGATGATAAAGCAAACAGGTTGCAATGCTCGAATTCGATGATAAAAAAAAAATGCGTTTAATGACATCATTCTTGACTTTGTTTTCCTACCAGTGACATGCAGTACTAAATGCACGCTTGCATGAATTTTTCATACAAATTGCACCACCAGTTTCTAAAAAAATAGTCAATCGATAAACTAATATTGTTATTATACTTTCGTTTGTTTGTTTTTTCGTGCTTATATTCGGCGTTTCTGTAATTTTTGGGTGTACTGACTTGCTTATCATTTTATTTGCAGACTTTTTGTTGAGAATGAGCCTAGGCTCGAAACGTTCAGAGTAAACGCTTTAAAAATACTTCTTCTCTATTTCTTTCATTTAAAACACCAGTAACAGTCCAGTTGGGCCAGTAACAGTCGAAACCATCATACTTTGCATTAGGCTTGGAAGGCTCACTCTCTTTTCAGAAGTGAGAATGCGACTTTTCGGCGCATTTTTCGAATACGACCGACTTTTCTGGACGAGATTGTCAGCGCTTGCATTGAAGACTCTGCAAGGCAAATGGGCCGTCAGGCGCGAGTGACGTTTGTCTTCTGAATTAACCATTGAAACTGTGCCTGAACGCGTCTTTGGTTGGTTCGGCTCTCATTAAAACAGAGCAACCGACACGTTTGTGCAACTCAGGAGCCCCAACTTCGGGTTTTAAGGAAACTTGGAGCACGCGACGGCTGATCCATTGAAGCGCCTTGCAAGTCCCACTACAGAGTGGTCCTCTCGTAAGCCAGACTAATTCTGAGAAAATTCTACAAGTTGTTCTGCAAGTTCCACAAAGCTGTACATGAGAGGCCTAGTGAGAAATCCTGATTGCGGTGCTCCAAGTCGACTGCGCCGGCGGCACACTTCTCGTTACTTGAAAATAATTTGTTCTAAGTTAAAGGCGGCTGGGCAGTGCAAAGCTGCTGGTGCTGGAAGTCTGGAAGGGATTTTGTTTCAATATTTGCCATTTTTCTGGTTTGTTCTTCATGTATGAAGTTTTTTGCATCAATGATGGCACATCAGATGTTAAAGGAAGAGAAAATGTTCCTCAAACTCAAGAACGTTTACTCTTCATTAAATCCGTCGAGATTATCAGGAAATTTGAGCCAAATTACCCTAAAAATCAAACAAAATCAATTCGCAAATGGTCTCCTCTTCCAAATGGATATCTCAGCCTAATTCAACGAAGTCATGATTTCGATTTTAGCCCGAGACAAATCTCTTAGGTCTAAATTGTCGGAAGCTACATTTTCCTTCGCTTTTATCTCAAAACCAATTCTTTCTCTTCCTGAGGGGCATGTATGTCAAGCCTAATCCCGCGCTCGGGATTTTTTCTAGCATTTTCAAACGATTTTTTTGGTAGAGCCAAGACCAGTCACAAGTGAGCGTAAATTCCCGGTGTTTTCTCTGGGAAATATGGCGTGTGATGTGGTAAAAAGCTGAGGCAGAACGAGAGGAAGGCTGTCCTGGAGAGCGAGGCTACCTTAATTCGGGTGCACTCGCTCTGCGTTCCGTCGCAAGTTTGCTGATGAGAGCCAACCGAAGCCTTTTTGTGCGCCAGACACTGCAACTTTTACTTCCACACATTCCTTCCAGATTAGTTTCTTTAAGCCTCTTACACTCTCACAAGATTGCAATTTCTCTAGCGAGCACTACACTTGCAGAGTGGCTTTATTTAAGAACACAGAATGTTTAAAAGTTGTTGATGGATGAGCCATATGTATCGCTGTACCGTCTTAGAAAACGACGCCAGTTAACTTTGCTTGCGTTGTCAACGAGCTTTCGTTTGGGTTGCTACAGCGCAGTGCAAATCCACCTCTTTAAAGAGTCTGACCCTTATGGTGATTGACGAGCTACAGACTCAACCATTATGTTGAGTATGCATTTTGCGAGCAAACAATTCTTAGAACTCAACTCTCCCGTGTTTTTTTCCATCGTGAATTTTCTTCCAAGTGGGTTGAGCAGCTCATTTCACACTTTCTTAGGAGAAGAGACGTTAATTTTTAGATGCTTGGATTATCAAGTGCGGCCGCTGACAGATACGGGGGCCAGGCCCTCAGCTGGAGGTTCATTAGCCGCGCACGAGATGCGTTTATCGTAAAGACCATAAAGATGAAGTGGGAGTCTGGCTTACAAAAGAGCTCCAGACTTTCTTTACTGTCTGCCTGCTTTCGAAGGAATTAGCTTCGCTAAACTTCTGTCTATTACAAGCGTCCTTAGAGGCGCACTAACCTCACTTATAAAACTTCGTCTGTTCTGACGTTAAGACGTCATAATGAGTACTTCGTGACCAGCTTACGCCCATAATTCGTGTGTCGTGCCATTCTTTGGGCAACATGTATTTGCTTGATATCTTGCATGACGACTCAAATGCACTTGAGACAAGAAAATCAACTTCAAATGGCTCCGAGAACACAAAATTTAATTCATTAAATTTTTTTAAAAATTTGAATGCTTGATGGCTTCAATTTCAATTTTCATCCCTTAAAATTACCAGGCACTTCACCTTCTTGTGCTTTCATAACGGAAATTACACCTCACAGCTGAGCAGCTTCTTTACTACCGTGCTAGGTAATGCACTTGTGTTGCTACCCCGCCAGTTAATGCACTCCCGTTACTACCGTGCTGGGTAATGCACTTGCGTTACTACCGCGCTAGGTAATGCACTCTCTTTCCTACCGTGCTAAGTGATGGCACTTGACGACATCGCCTGAGCAAATTTCTTCAAGGTCTCTCGGAAGCTCGTAGCGGAGAAACTAAATTGTGCAAATTCATTAGAGTTGGAGAGGGGAGCTAACTTAGGTCTTTGGCACCTGGACCTCCGTGTCCCTGCAGCGGTGTTTCCTCTGCTTCTACGTTCTCCGTCGACTGTTTCAGTCTTAACTGAGAATTCTCCATGCGTGGGTTAGAAGGATGGGCTTAGTAAAAATCACTGAACATTGAGGCATTTAGAGGAATATTGTGTTTATGGAAGTGCAAATAGAAGAGCACAATAAATATCAAATCTATATTGATGGATGCATAGTAAGAGCAAAATCTCAGTGGAGGTACGAACTTCCTCGCAAATGGTAATTAGTTTTAGTTATGCCATGCGCATTTACATTGTTAAATCTTGACGCACTAACATTGCTGATTGTGTAGAGAGAAGTGTATTAGGAGTAAGGAGCAGAAAGCAGAAGCAGGAGTAGGAGCATTCCTTCATAGCGAAACATTTCTGGGAATATCTCTTACACCTTTGGTGAGCCCTTTCATCCATGAATAAGATAATTTATTTACACAATCACTATGAAAAATTTTGAATATAGGCACTCGCGGGCCATAAAAGATCAATCACTTTTCAGGCATTACATCAGAACAGTACTTCTAAGAAATCGAATAATATCTAACCTAGTACATTTAATCTAGTCACATGCGGGAGAGGAGAAATTTATGATTAACGCAGCATTCTTTGTCTTAGCTTGAATTGTTTTGTGTCAGAATTCACTGTGTCAGTAAACAAAAATTTGGAAATGTTACGCCAAATTTTTCTAAATCTAAACTTTAGGCTGTGGATCTTAACTCTATATTTTTACGGAGTTAATAACACATTCGTGCAAATTGTTAAAAGAACGTATGAAGCATTCAACTATATTGCTCTGGTTTAAAGTTTGAAATTTGTCATTACATGTCTCTCCATGTGAGCTCTCCCGCATTTCATTTACCAAGCCAAGGTGTCATTTTATTTGAATTAGATGTTGTACGGCGGACTTCTGCTGCTTGGTAAGAAAACTTTGTAACAACGATGCTGAACTCGGTTAAAAGTTTGTTTCCTTAAAAAATGTTATCAATGGGGCTCAAGTATATTAGTTAAAGCATTTTTTGGGCGAGAAGAATCCCGTAATTTATTTGTGATTAAAACTTGTAAGCGAGTCCGATTTTTTTGCTGATTTATTTTCTGAACGTGTGTTCTATCGACGTTAAAGAGCACTTTCATCTAATGTAAATATTCATTATGTGCAAATGCAGGAAATTTCTTGACAAGTTATGCAATGTTGTGCGAACATCCACGTTGGGACTCTGTTCGACACTTTCAGAGAAGCAGCTTCTGCGTCAATGAAAAGCACTTCCTGCATATCATTAGCGTGGTGGGGCGGAATGACTGAGCTTTCGGTCATGTAGTGGTTCTTTTTCTATGAAGAACGACCCAACTCAATCTTGTGCCTAGCAAATTGCAGTATGGTAATTATTTTATCAGTAAGTATCCATATTAACTCGTCTTTTGGACCGGAGATTTTATGGATTCGAATAACTGAAATTATTATTTTTTTCAGGATGTGCTATCAACAACCTGCCGTGGGCCTTCCTATGAACATTTACCCGGCCATCGTCTGACGCTCCTTGCTGTGTTTCCAGTACTCCATTCTAGTCAGTTGTTACACTTGCCTGCAGAACACGCACAAAGCCTGGGCCATCTTTCGGTGGTCAGATGGCCCATGTCTAATAGCAAGGATCACGCATCTGGAAACCCGTTATGCATCCTAGAATATCTCGAGCTGTTGTTGGTAAACAGACTGAAAATATTCCACGTTGTTCCGAGAACGTTTTGATGTCGATAACAAGACTCTCTCTATGGGATTGCTGTCTACACTATCACTTTGTAGAACATGAATGGGTGTAGAATTTACAGGCAAAAACTAAGCCTAAAAAGGACCAAGAAACGGAGATTTTCGAAGCATTTCTTTGGAGGCAATGGTGAGAATTTGCAAGAAAAGAATATGTGAAATTTTCGCTGATTCGAGGGAAATTTCTCTTGGATAAATTCTTAGACCTTAGGTTTGTTTGAATACTAGAATCTAAAACTGGAAAGCTTCACATTACGACAAGCAGCATCGAATGAGGAAATAATTCTTTTAAACTTAGTTTTATGAAGATATTTTTTTGATGTAAAACAATTAATGCTTTGTACGTTTTTGGATTTGAACTACACTTTTTTAAGCGTTCAAATCGGGGTGCAAAATTTTACGCAGCATGATATCCGAAATGGAAACTACGCATCCCCTGCTATGAGCGTTAAATTTATCTCTAATCGCTGAGTTGGATTGAGTTGGATTTTTTTTATTCTAACCTCCATGCAGACAATATTCATCACTTCGGACACCTAAAAAAATACTTCTGCCAAAATCCATCATGCAGACAATATTCATCACCTCGGCACACCTAAAAAAATACTTCTGCCAAAATCCATCATGCAGACAATATTCATTGCAAGCGATGTCATACATATTCTGTGTCTTTAGCTGATTTGTCGATGGTAGCATAAAATTTACGGTTGCTCGTAGCTGCGCTCGTGGGGCGGTTTGATCACAGTATTTTTAGTGCTTGAGCTGGAACTGAGCATTGCACACTGAGCGATGTCGTTGCGGTGTCGTTTGGCGCGCTGTTGGTATGCATGGCAGCGCTGAGCTGCGGCCTCAGGGAAAGTTCTGTCTTTGAGTTTTTAGGCAGCACCTCTGGCGTTAGAATGAACTATTTTGTTCAACTTTGATTTATAAATTTGGAATGTGAGCTGTTGAAAATGCCGAATCGCAGTGGGACTTCATTTGCTTATTGGAACTAAGATGATTTTGTTTAACTATTCATTGAGTTGAATTGTACGAAATCAAAGCGAAAATTACAGATGCAGCTGTCGTATTTCAAAGGGAAATATATGTTTCAGATTGAAAAATCTGAGACTCTGACAAGTAAAAAAATATACGACACTGGACTTCATGACAAGGCAAGAATAGCTTACTCGGTTAGTATTGATGACCAAATGATATTAAATAAAAAATTTAAACTCCAACGAACTGTTACTCTCACAAGAATGAAGCTCTGAATGCTGCCAAAACTAAAATTAACCACACTCGAGAGGCCAATTTCAGAACGACAATATTTCAGTCAAAATGTTTCGGAATAATGTCAAAACGACTAGCATCCAATGATCTAGTGATCAACATCGCAACCATAATGTTTCAGTCAAAATAATCAGAAAAAAGTCAAAGCGACAAGCATTCCGCACTCTAGGGATCAATATCACAACGATATAATTCAGTCAAAATGTTTCAGAATAAAGTGAAAAAAACAAGCACCCAGCACTCTAGTGATCAATGTCAGGACGATAATGTTTCAGGACAAGTAGCCTGGCTGCAGTTGCCCTAGAGCCTAGCCTTCGAGGCAGTAAGCCATTAATGCCACAATATTTGCTCTTATTCGGAGATTCATTGTTATTTCGGGCACTCGCTCTTTAATGCACTGACTGATTCTTTGTTACTACAGGTGCTTCATTCCCAGCCTCATGCCAGCTGGAGCGAGGTCGCCGAGGATTTAGGTAGCTGTAATGCGCCTATTACTCTTCGCATCGAATAATAAATTACACTAATTATTAGCATAATTTTCGCAGCGAATCGAGCAATTTTTTGGTCGATTGCCCAACATTTTCGCGTGTGGGAGAATGTCCATGATCGTTAAGAGGGGTTCACTTGCAAGGTCATTAATTTACTTTACGATTAATTCGGCCCGAGCAGGGCTGTACTGCCTATCCTATTACACCATTTCTTCACCATTTGCTCGGAAATTGTGCTGGTTAAGGTTGCTTTAACATCCGGCAGGCTCTTTGGAAGAAGATGAATCGTTTCGGGCTGCGCAGGAGACTCCATAAAGCACTGCATGGTTGCTACACTACCCAACGTCGAATATTACCAGAAGATCCCCTTATTTTGACTCTTTACTCTTGATCATGATAAGAAATAGCCTTATCTTAACTCTTTCCTGTCTAAAGTAAAATCTCCTTTTTTTTGTCATTCAAAACTATATCCCCTTATCAAATTTCTTTACTGTTTCATAATAAGATTCACTTTTCTTAACTTTTTTCTGTTCAAAATAAGATCACCTTTTCTGAACTCGTTCATGTCCCAAGTAAGATCACTTTCTCATAATTCAATGTCACTTTGATTAACAGCTTACTTGTTTAAGAGGATTTAAAAATCTGCTTCTTTTTTAAGCTGTAGTACAAGGTATTCTATGCTGAATTTATACCCTAATGTCTTCTTTGAAGTTCACTGCCGAGTGGCAATTCTTTCCTCATTTTGTCGTCGATGAGAATCTGATGTCAGTATTATTCTAATCACGGCTGTTGTAATAACGGCACAGCGAGTGAAAATAGCGTTTAGGGTTACGTTATTTTTCAGGAATTCGCGCCAAAACACCTGATGTAATTTTTGTTAAGGTTCTATGAGTATTTGCGGAAGTTTTCCGGCTTCGATAGAACGTATTCGGAGGGTGCTGTAAGTATATTTCTCGAGCGGTAGTTTCAAACGTTTTTCAGCTCCATTCTAAAACTAAGCGAATATAATTATGCACTTGTGTTGTTCCGTTCCATCCCCAGTGTGAAGATTTAGACTGAAAGATAACCTGCTCATTCGTCCGGTAAATGTGTTTTTGACATAGCGAAAATTGAATTACTGCATACAGATTAGTTTGAGGGAACCCCTGCAGACCGAAGACGTACGAGGCTTTTTTTTAAATTCATAAACAGGCTAGAAAAGAATGAGGTGCCTTTCTGGTGAATAATTGAACCACATGTTTTGAGAAAAGCTCTAAAACTTCAAAATTCTTTGAAAATTCAAGTGAGCTTGAAACGAACTTAAAAGCAAGAGGCGACTTAACATTTGATAGAACTGGAAAAGTTTCTGGCTATATTTAAGAGATTTGTAATATTTGTGCGAAATGCCATATGCCCTCGCATCATCTACCGAATATTTCATTTCATCCTCTGGCGTCGGCGTCTACGACAGTCTTTTTTTCTACAATTTTTGCCTCAATACGTAAAACAGTCAGCTAGATCTCACGTTGCAGACTGTACTTAAGATAATTGCTATCTTTATTTCGTTCATTTTGCGTGCTGGAATAGCGGAGAATGACATTTATGTTCTCATGTGCGGATAATGTACGGATGCTCACTTACAAAAAAAAATGCTCGAGGGCTTAAAAATTCAATTTGAAATAAAATATTTGATGCACCAAAGTATGAAGAAGTTTTTCATCATAAAAGTGATGTTCGTCAAAGTTATACAAGCTTAGATAAGATCATAAAACAGGTGGAAAATTCAAAGAAATTGTACAGATTTTCTTCCCACCGTGAGAACCTCAAATATTTGAAATCACGAATTTCAGTGGAATATTAAAAAACGGGGATTGGACACTTCCGAGTTTTGATCAAAACGGAGGGAACCTGGAAAACAGCGTAAAACAAATTATGCCTTCAAGTAAGCGACGAGATTTTAAATTTAAAACAAAATTTTGTCAAGTCTAAATTTTGATTTCGCTGATAAAAGAATGAAATATCGCAAATGGTTTTTCAAGGCCTCTTTTTTGATGGAAATTCTTCAGAAAAGGTGAAAAAGCATCGCTTTGAAAGAAGTAGTGAAGATTGTTGAAACTGAAATTCACAATATAAAAAAACATTAGTAAAAGTTAATAAATATGAACAGAAGAGTGACCACTTGATGTGGTTGGTAATTTTGCAGATATTTCCCATTCCCATCCATCAGAGCAAGTAAGAAGCCTAAATCATGAATTTGAATGTTATATAAAAAGTGGATCGCGATACAACGACTCAACCAGTCGTATTTTGTACACCTGCAGTTTAGAATATACCTTAATGAAAATAGAATGCTACGGTAAGAAAGAACATCTTTGTAGAAATAGACGTGCATTAAAACTTTATAGTTTTCGGGTGAGATGTTACTAACCATCTGTACATCGTAAGCTGCCGCACGGATTCACTAATAACGTCTGTGTATATCTACGCTTTTTTGATCGCATAAAGAATATTTCGTTTCAATGAAGACCAGAGATTTTTCTTGAATAAAAATTGCAAGTAATACTCTGACTTTGATACCAGTGTAAATTAAAAAGATGAAAGAGATCATTAGATCCAAAGAGTAGCGCTGAACATTACCGTTAAGAGTTAACAGATGGAGGCTATTTTGCAGATTTTACAGTAAATAATGTGGAGATGGTTGCAAAATGTATCGATCAACTTTGAATACACATTAAACTATCTATTATTGACTTACTGTATACTACCTCATTGCGGTTGTTACAAGATATCTAAAGTAGTGACCTTAGTTTTTTAGTGCGTGAGGCTGAACGGAAATCTCATTTTCATGATAAATCTTCGGTATAGGATATCGCAAACGCATGGTATTTATAATACGTGAAGGTTGAAGAACTCTCACACGGATGATAACGGAACGCCACGTGAAAGGAACATGGAAAAACATGTTTTTATATATTTACGATAAAATCTTGCTCCAACGATAACGGAACGCCAAGTTAAAGGGTAATGGAAAACGTGTTTTCTATATTTCCTAAAGGCTCAATGAAATCTCACTCCAACGATAACGGAACGCTACATCGAAGATAACGGAAACGCAAGATGTTTATGGTAGAAGGAGGTCACTACGAAAGGGTGACGGAGACGCTCCCAACAGTTACCAAGCACTAGCTGCAATCGAGTTAAAGGCTGCCGTTCGAGGGCCCATTCGGACGTGCTAGCAGTGGGCTGATGCCAGCACCCTCAGACATGTGATATCAGACGTGGATGGCTGCTTCCAAGCTCATACGAATTCTGCAGATTTTACGATCACTAAATGCATTTATTGCCTTCGTTTATCCGCATGATGTCAGTAATAAAACTGGCAAGTCTTCATTTATCACGTTCTGATCGAGCTGCCTGCATCAGATAGGCTACCTAACACACATTTGTGTAATGAGAGTTAATAAGAGCAATGACTGACTTTCTTATCCTTCCAAATGAAGAAATGAAAGTCCTATTTGAGTATTTTAAAACACAAGCCCCTACTTAGGAAAATGAATATGAAGGAACGATAGTCGTGTGGTAACATTATGCAAGAACGGTAACTGTAATAAAAAAATATTGATATGCTCCGATCGCATGGGTAATTCCACATAGAATGATGCTCGTACACAGCCTGCGTGTTTGTTTCGTATCTCTCCCCTACTCTTACCCTGTAAAATGGACACCCAAGAACAACACAAGTCCACCAATATTTAAATCATACCCCGCAGACATGGATTTAGAGAACTATTATTGCCTCTAGATCTTCGAGACTTGACCTGGAAACAAGAAGCGCAAGATTCCGACCGAACATTGAGAGGGATGCGATGATGCACCAACTTATTGGAAC
>JACJUY010001452.1:110731-144192 GCA_014220935.1 Platorchestia sp. MABIK | reverse complement strand
CATGCTTTGAAATTCAGTGAACCTGTTTAGGAGTTTTTCATGAA
The DNA here is from genome assembly GCA_014220935.1 of Platorchestia sp. MABIK. Taxonomy (NCBI): domain Eukaryota; kingdom Metazoa; phylum Arthropoda; class Malacostraca; order Amphipoda; family Talitridae; genus Platorchestia; species Platorchestia sp. MABIK. The sequence continues at coordinate 144,148 of JACJUY010001452.1, read as the reverse complement.
ACAGTTCCGGTGAATATTGACTTAGTAAGCGGTAAGTCATGGAACGATAGTTTTGTCTTTCCTTTGCAATATTAATTTGACATTCTACAGAGTGGTGATCGGCAACAGAGGGTGATATAATCTCAAGGCAGAATCTCAAATTGAATGGAGTCAACGAGAAAGGAGTCAAAGGCGAATTGAAAGGAGTCAACGAGAAAATATGTCAGCTCACACAACAATAATATACTTGGTTGTTTGTGCACATGCTTTGACCACTAGATTTGGGAACACATGTGCTAACTTTGACATTAACGCCTGTATTGTCAGAGATTTTGAGTCAAATCAAGTTATATGGTCTCACTCTGGGACACATTCCTCGAAGGGATGGCGGACTGATTATACGCGTACGCCCACAACGATCAACAGATACAAAAAATAAATGACAAGAGTCATGTAAGGAAATGGCTATGAGTAGTTAATGAGGGCACTAGTGCTGAACATTTAATATGCGTAAACATTTACAGCATAAGATTTCGAGACAGAGCAAGGGTGAAATTTGGAGTTCCAAGAACTTGAAGAAAACCTTCAAGGTTCCTTTTAATAATGTTTGAAGTTTTTATTCATGTCAAAGTTGCATTCCACGCTCGCAGCGTTGACTTATTCTAAAGCTCGTAGATATTACATTCCCATTATTACAAGCCTAGTACTTGAGCGAGTTGAAAAAAATGGTCGATGCTTCTCGAGTTTAGGTCCGTATTTTTCGAAAGTTCATTGAAGTGAAATAGAGCTTAAATTACATAGGGAAATTTTAGTTTCTCCCATACATTGGTTATCCTTTGTGTTGCGCCCAACTGCTGTCTCTTTTGTTTCCAGGATTTTTCCCAATTTGACATAAATGGATGAGCACAACCAAAGGCTTAGTGTGTAAAATTTCATGTCGTTTTTTACCCATTAGAAGGTATTTGAAATCACAACTGGAGAGTTCGTTCAACACGCCGTACAAAACAAGTTTGTACAAAAAGCCAATTCACAATTATAATCAAGTAAACCTTAGCACGAGTCTTTGTAGTTTCAATCCCTGCTTTCTGTTTCCGAGTTTGTCATTCACCCCAATTTTTGGCTCCCGTGTGCAGACATCAGCTTCAAATTATTTCAACCACGTGGGCGAAAAACTTCAATCAAGAAATTTCAATTGAATCAAGTCCAATTTCGTTCAAAACCTTAATATTCTATGATAAACCTTTTTCAGGGACAAACTGTTCTATTCGTAGTGTTCAACTTCACTAAGGTCTATCTGCAATATGCTTTGAAGTGAAAATAAAATTGCTCAACTGATTTTTCATATTGGCATCTAAGGAATGCAGAGCAACACGAGAACTGATTTTAGAAAACTGTACCTCGTTCTAAAGATGAAAGACAAAGTTCAGATGAGAGACACTCGCTAAAAATTAAATATAAACCTTGCTGTTTCCCTCAACCTCTGCCAATGAACTTCAAGCGTGGGATAGTCTTCATTTTCATTCTGTATTGACTTTGCTAAATAGTCATATTGCTGCAAGATAATATTGGGTAAAATATTCTTCGCCAATTCTTGCCTTCAAGTCGAGTTTAGCTTGAATGGAAGAGAATGAACATACGACCTGCTCCAAGACCAACAATAACTGACAAAAACTGCTTACATGGCATTAAAGTCTTCTGTTTCAATGTTCAGTTGTTCGAGAGTAAGTAAATTTCGACAAAGAAAAACCATCGACACTCTTAACAACACAAAGTAAACTTATTTTATGTACGATAGAGACATATGAACTAGGTGCTCACCTTCGTTTCCTTTGATTTAAGAAACTTTGCTATTTTGATCCAAAAGAAAATTTAGCCGATGTTACCACCCACGACACAAAGGAACATCATCACACGACAAACGTTCGAACATGAATGGTTGAGAAGACGTATACTCTACCGAACAGGCCAAGCGATAGGCCTAAATTGCCCCGGCCCAGCGGTCGTTCCATCAGCTTGTATGGTATTTCTGTTGCCCTGTCAGTTTAGTTGGGCGGATTTGCTCAACTGAAAAACCTTCTTTAATCTCAACTAGAACATGAACGGTGTAGGTAAATCTCTGCCCTGCAAAAGCGGTGACCAAGTAAGTAAAGACGCCGCTACCTTACCATCAGTTTCCAGTCCGAGCTCTACTTACAACTGAATTCTTGACGGTACATTGAGGTGCCCTGCAAAATGCAGAACTTCTCAAAAATTGTTTCCTGAAGGGAGATGACTCGTGGCTATTGCGTAAATGAAACTGATTTTTCTTACATTTTGGCCTAATGTTAAAATTTGTTGATATATGCACAGTTGATTTTACTCAATATTATAGCAATCAGGAGAAACTGTAAGCTATTTACTGCGTAGATTTATTTCATTTTTCAATGAAGACATTTGCGGACAGCAGCCTAACATAGTGAAGCCGCACTTCATAATTACTGGAATTTACGGAAAATTAGTTTCAAATTGTATTTCATCTTGGAGCTGGATTCTTAAAATAGGCTGATTCGAACAGCTGTTTTTATTGCAAGATATTTGAAATAATCAATACACTACAGCAATTTTTTTACATTACTTTGAAGTGTTATTTATTAACGAAATGTTATTTATTTATTCCTTCAGAGGCGAGCGCGCTGCCCGACCAGTAAGAACTGGTCTCAACATGCCGTAGATTTTGTGCGACCTTCTGGTCAACCTTCGGCAGCCCGTGTGTACCAGCTACTGTTCTGTTTGTTAGTCACGGCCTCCCGGGTGGAGATGTAATCATCAGATCACAGACGAAGGCTGGCCAGGGCTTCCCATCTGCTAACATTTTGGTGCTCCAGCAGTGACGGAAATTCTTAAAATTAACAACTAGGATTAACTTATGCCAGCACTTTCAAGTTTAAATTTTATTCTTAAATCTCGGACATTAACATAGTTGTAGGGAGATTTTTCTCACATGCCTGGCTTCAACCATAAGCCAAATACTATTTAGTACACTATCTCGTTACTTTCATCTTCAGTTATACAGATGGTCAATGAAAAAATACATGAAAACTTGACGCATGATATTTTTTTTAAATTCTGACGTGCCTTGAAAATTTTTAAAACAGCAAATTGATACTCGTTATTCTGTGATTTAATCTGTTTTCATTCACTGGAAGCTGCAGCAAGAACAGGAGAGCTGCGTTCCATCGTACGAGAGCTGAGGCCAGGGCAATGAAGAGTGAGAGGTTTCGACTCGGATCCTCAATACACAAACTTATTTTCATCACTTCTTAGTAACTTAGCGTCGCCCTCTTATCAGAGCAATTCTGAAGTCTGGAGGCGTTAAGACGCTGAGTTGTCACTTGCATAGAGTTACTTATAAGTGCAATGTGTGAGAAGCTTTGACGTTCGTTAAGAAACACTTCCGGGCGAAGGATGTCGTCTAAATCAAACACTGTTTGAGTTTCGGACGTAAAATATGTAGTCATTGCTAAATGCACTGTAATTGTAAAATGCTAAGAAATTTAGGCTTAGTTTTAGGTAAAACTTAGTGCAATCTTTACCTCTGAGCACAATGTAACTATGCAACATGCACAATTTAGGCTACACCAGCGTGAAATTATCGCCATGCAGGAAGTTATTTCGAGGCGCTCAAGTTGCAGCGCACCTTCACTGAGCGTTGAGCTTTCAGCTGTGAATCAAAATACTGGATGTGCCCAGGTCCGCTGGTTTGGATTTCACTGACATAACATCGTTTTGTGGGTTTGCAAGGACCAAAAAGAGATTGTGCCTCTTACACTGAAATTTCACTCTCCTGTTGGAGAAAGAGTTCGGCAGCGATTGCTTATCTACATAACTTTATGTACCCTTACAATTCATTTCTCGCGATGTCATATTTCACCGTGCATTTCAATCCCCAATTGGAACCGATGAAAGCTTCAACAGGTAATTTAATGCGCAGTAAAGAGTACATCTGACCAGTATTTCCTGTTTTTGACCGAGAATTTAGTGCCTCTCACCAATGAGCTGAATTCACAATTTTTCTAACAACAATGAATTTGATCGTTTTGTCGCATTACATATTGAGTTTTAAGTTCTCGTTAACAAGATTCAACGGGACCAACAAGTGAACTAAAACATCATAGTTTTTGCGTGAATGTTTGCTCCTTTGAATTGGAAAGCCTTCATAAACATCTGAACACCCCTGGCTACACGGTGAGGTGGCCACAGGAGTTCTGAATAAAAGTCATGTGCATTTTTCATTTCATGAGTTTCTTTTTCATTTGATGAAATGAAATGATGATGACGGCCGATGCAATTATTCAACACATAGAAGGTTCTTTAAAAGGTCAAAAACAGAATAGTATTTTCAAATGAAAGATTATAACTCAGAAGTGGACGTTTATTCATGCTGGCGCTGCGTAAAGGAACTCCAAAGTTCGTTTTCATCTCAGATCGAGTTGAGGATGTCGCTCATCGGTGATTCTTTTTAGGAGTCTCTCCCGCCTTGTTGTTGTAGGAGTCTTGAAATTCGGTGTTGGCTATCTAGGTAAAATTCGTTGTTTATGCATCCCTAGCACCAATTACCAATTCGAAGAATAAAAAATACATTTCTTAAAAGTAGGTACAAAAGTTGATTCAACATATTAGGTATAAAATTTTTTTCCTAATGCTAATGGCCTTATATCTCTATTGGATGCAAAGCGCCGCTTAGTAGTCTTACATCTACAACAGTGGTTGAGTCTGACCATGACGCTTCAGAAATTTCTGTGCAGGTGAAATAATTTCTGAAGACCACAAACTAAATTTCGTACCGTTCCACAGTCAACATTTGGCCATCTAGTTTTAATTCGAAGGTGTCGGCTGCTGGATCACAGAGTGCATAAGACATTATTACATGAAATTGCCAACGTAAACTCAGGAGATTTACCAAAGAGGCAGCTATCTCATACACAAATTACACGAATAATACAAGCACGAGCACAACTGAGTTATCAGGCACTACGTCCTCAGTTGCTAGGAAAATTTAGCAACGAGCAAACTACAAGGTAAATGCGCACGCGTCAATGAATGATAAGTGAGAAATTATCAGCAGTGCTAAATATCGCATCACAGCAATCGAAAATACAAGAAGCAATACACTTTATTTCCCGACATCAACCCTGACCACATACAAAGAAACTCATAAAATTCGTTTCAATTTACCATACGAATAAATTCAATTTTCGTTTCACTTCCACAAGGGTCGAAGCCTCTATTTACACTCTCCAATAAAACGCGACCGTCGTGAAGTATTTGCTAATTAGAAAATTCAACGAGTACCTTCTACCTACATGACCAGATGTGATTGATAAATTGCACGACCAGATGTGATTGATAAATATGATGAAGACACAATTTCATGAAATTAGTTCATTATTTTGCGGTTCATGATTTGGAGATAGGGCATGGATAAAAATATGCAGTGGATATATTGCAAAGAAAAAAAGGTAATTTAAAAAACTTCGTACCATTGTGAAGAACATCATATCTGATTTTAGCTTTTGTACCCTTATAAATTGTAGCTAATTTAAATAACTTCAGTGATTTATTAGTAATATCAAGAATCCAGGACGACATGTTTCCAAGCCATCTTGTCTTCCGACAGGACGATCGTGGGTGCCCGTACTTTTCCGAGATTTAACTTCACGTTACGTTTTGCTTTTGCGAGCCACAGAAATCACGAGCACACCAAAACCGGCCAACAAGTTTTTACATTACAATGCAGCAATAACGCACGATGTGAACGTGGTTCTACCAGTCATGATTCACATCACCGGAAGTCGCTTCAAAACTGCGCCAGTTTGGCGGTCGCCACTCAAGTTCAGTAATACATTTTCAAATCCTTTTAGAATATAATCGAATTCAATGAATTTCACATTGGCTAAATTTTTTTCTTACTTTGAATCACCTTTCCCAAAGACATTTGAAACCACTTCTTCCAATTGGCCGGATCTAGAATTTCACTACACTCGGTAAAACTACATCATAACACAAAATCAGTGGACATCAATCAGTACTATAATAAACAAGTTTGATTTAAAAAGTAACTCACTTTCACTGGATTGAATTTTTCACGTTTTATGATCAGAACTTTGAAAATATTGAAGCGTTAGCCAACAGTGATGGATTTTAGAAACACCTCCACAGCTTGAGCGACAGAACTTGAATGCTCGAGCTGTTGTGCAGTACCCATCCTGGGACGGTATAAGGCCGACGCCGCAGGCTATCTGAGCTTCCATCCTCCAATAAAAACTGGGTTTGCCTGCGTAACTAATTTTCATTGTCTGTGAACCACGTCTCTTCCTTTCGCAACTACAGTTGTATTTTGCATTTATAACGGCCATAGACATAATTTTCAGTAGGTTAGAAACTTTAAGGTTCACCTTAATGGCATTATAACAACCCACAATAACCAAGATAGTCAACTTCCTCTAATGAATAAAAGAATCTGCGTTTAAAGTACACATTTGATTGACACTCCAGCCTTGGTACTTAGAGGCGTACAGTGCGTCGCACAAGACTGTAACAAATCATAAGTTTGCTCGCCCTAAAATCCAATCTCAGCTTCCGAAATGAAACATCGCAGCAGTCTTCAGTTGAGCCTCTGCTGACAATTAGAATGCCGTACATTGGACTATGAATTAGAATCAAACAATCGAGATATTTCATGAGTTTTTACAATATAGTTGCAAAATTTTCTGTGAAACTCCGCTGTTTATATTTAGTGAGTATTTAATTATCGAGTAAATGTTGTCCACGTAGCTTCCCAAAAGACTTGGTTAGAAAGATCAGGTCTGACTCACAATGACACTTGGTGCAGGTCACCGGTTGCTCGACGCGCAGTACTACCAGTATATTTAGCTATCCTACGTTGTTAAATCAGTTATAACTTGACAACATTTTTAAAATTGGGAGAATTTCATTCAAATCTTCAATTTAAATTTTCTAATGTTCCTAATAATCTCCCGAATAAGACATTTTCATGGAAGTGACATTTTCTATTTTGGGTGTGTTTTTGCTCTAAAGTATTTGCTGGAGCGGAGGAAATATGCATTTTGAAAATCCTTAGGTTGAATAATTGTTTAGGCCATCATCATCAATTTATATCATCAAATGTGAAAGAGACTCGTGAATTGAAAAATCCGCAAAAATTTAATGCCTAACTTCTGTGGCCGCCTCACCGTGTAGCCAGGGATGCTCAGGTATTCATGAAGACATTCCAATTGGAAGGAGCAAACATTCACTCGAAGACTACGTTGTTTTAGTGCACTAGTGGGTCTTGTTGAATCTTGTTAATGAAAACTGATAACTCAATTTGTAATGCAACTAAACGATCAAATTCATCGTGGTAAGGAAAATTGTGAATTCAGAGTATTGGTTGAGAGGCACTGAATTTTGTCCATAAATTGAAAAAACAGTCAGACGTACTTAAATCACCTGTTGAAGCTTTCAACTGTTCTAATTGGGTATTGGAATGCACTGTGAAACATGCCGTCGCGAGAAATGAATGGTTATGGTACAAAAAAGTTAGGTAGATAAGCAATTGCTGCCGAATTCTTTCTCCAACAACAAGAGAGTGAAATTTCTGTTGACAATGCACAATCGGGTTGTTCGGTCTATAAAATGCCACGAAGCGATATTAATGTCAACGAAGTTCAAACCAGCTGACCTGATCACATCCAGTATCTTGATTTACTGCTGAAATCTCAACGCTGAATGAAGGTCCCCTGTGAATTGAACGACTCGAAATAACTTCCTGCAAGGCGATAATTTCACGCTGGTGTCGCCTAAATTATGCATGTTTCATATTGTGCCTAGAAGTAAAAATTACACCAAGTTATACTTAAAACTAAGCCTCAATTTCTTTACAATTTCTTTACAAATTTCTACAATTGCAGAGCATTTATCACTAACTAGAGACTTTACATCCAAAACTCAAACAAATGTTAGATCTAGACGACATCCTCTGCCTGGAAGTGTTCCTTAACGAACGTTACAGCTTCTCAAGCATTGCAGTTATAGGTAACTCTATACAAGTGACAACTAAGCGTCTTTAACGCCTCCAGACTTCAGAAATGCTCTGCTAAGAAGGAGACGCTGAGCTAGGGGGCGTTCACACCACAAGCGGAGCAGAGGTGTTTACATGTACGCAGAGCAGAGCGATCTACACAAGAATTAGTTGCTATGGTGGATTTCGTGGGTGCATTCCTACAGCTTGACAGCAAAAAACAGAAACTGAAACACTGGGTCCATCCCATCAACGTGAGGAGAGATCGCTATGGAGAATACCACCATCTCTTCGAAGCTTTGAGAAGAGATGAATCGCGTTTCGTCAAGTTTTTACTCATGAAACCGGCCAATCTTCACGTAATACAATCCCTTATAGATGGAAAAATTTCCAACGAGATAAGATAAATTTGATACTCAGTAAAAATTCACAAATTTTTATTTAGGATACATGCAAAGCAAAATAGTTTAAGGAAAATTAAAATCTTCGCACAGAGATTGTATCAATTTATAGGACTACGAATTTTGTAGGCCAGTAGGAACGAAGGAGCGTCTTGTAGTGACTTTAATTTGAGTGCAAGTGAAATAATTACCTTCAGAAATTCAGGGTTGTGACAGAGAAAGCTAAGTGAAAAGAAACTGACAAATATTCATTTAATATTCTTGACCTAAAAATCCTGAAAATGCTGGCATATTTTCCGTTAGTATTGGAGAAAACTCACCCAAGCTCATAAAATTTTACGGCCCATTTTGTAACAGACACTCATCGAGGCCTCCTCCTCACCATACGGCCTCTTTTCCATCCTATTTTACGGAAAAAATGAAAACTTTGTTCAGAAATTGTACATAATTATTCCTTTTACATGATCATAAAAATGAATGCAAATCATAAAAAGAAAATCACATTACATGGAAAATAAAAGTAGATTCCTTAAAGTAAAGCAATGATGAAATAACAAATCAGGGAAAACAAAAGAAAGAAAGAAATAAAGGCTTATTGAACCCAAGTGGGCAAAATTGAAACTAAATATACACGTTACATTATTAGTTATAGTTTTTATGTGATTAGTCATACATATCATTAGTTATACATTGTACTTTTTTGAATCAAACGACAATTCTACCCCAGTAGAAAATGATGATCCCAAGATAGAGCCGTGGAGAAACGCTCGCAGCGAGCGGCAAAAAATCCCAGCGAATTTCCCGAGCGCGCCGCTCCGTTCTGCTCTGCTCCGCTCTCAGTGAGAACAGCCAAGCGTTTCTGCCTACAAAAGAATAAAAACATTCACTCTGCTCTGCTTTGCTCTCCTTGCAGTATGAACGCACCCTTACTGAAAAGTGATGAAATAAGACAGCTTACTGAGGATCAGAGTCGCAACCTCTCATTCTTCGCTGCCCTGACCTCAGCTCTCTTACAATGGAACGTAGCTCTACTGCTCTTGCTGCAGTTTCCAGTAAATGAAACTGATTTAATCGCAGGATGACGAGTATCAATTTACTGTTTGAAAAATTACATGGATATCAGAATTCGGAAAAATATCGTTGCCATGTTTTCATGTATTTATTCTTTGACCATCTCTATAACTGAAGATGATAGTTACGAGATAGTGCATTAAATAGTGAATGGTTTACGGTTGATGCTAGGCTCGGGTGAAAAATTTCTAACAATTATTTCAATGTCCTCGATTTTAGAATGGATTGAAACTTGAAAGTGCTGGCTTAAGGTAATCCAAGTTATTAATTTTAGGAATTTTCGTAACTGCTTGTGCATCAAAATGTTATCAAATGAGAGGTTCCCTGATAGCCTTCGTCTTTGACCTGAGGCTTATATCTTCATCTTGGAGGCCGTGACTAACAAACAGAACAATAGCAGGTACACTCGGATTGTCGAAGGTAGCACAAAATCACGGCAAATAGAGATCAGTTCGAACTGGTCGGGCAGCACGATGTGACATGGTGAGACCGACTACAGAACACCCCTGGTATGAAACTTTTGTGCATTTTTGATTTCACGAGTTTCTTTCCCATATGATGTAATAAAATTATGAGGACGGCCTGAACAAATATTCAACGTATGGATTTTCATAATCCCTGTTTCCTCACCTCCAGCAAATGCCTGAGAGCAAAAAAAAAATTCCAGGAAAGAAAATATTACGTCAAGGGAATATCTCATTCAGGAGATTTTAAAGAGCATTAGCAAATTTAAGTGAATATATGAATGAAATTCAATGAAATTGAAATATGTAATAAAGTTATAACGGACTCAGCAACGTAGAATTACTAAATTTAGTGGTAGTACTGAGTGTCGAGCGACTGGTGATGAGCATCAAGTGTCTTTGTTAGTCAGACCTGATCTTTAAAACCAAGTTTCTTGGGAAGAAATGTGGACAACATTTACTCGAAAATTAAATATTCACCAAAGAAAAACAGTCGCATTTCACATAAATTTTCGCAACTGCATTCTATACACTCATGAAATAACTCGATTGTTTGATTCTAATTTTTCATAGTCCAATGTACAGCATTCTTATTGTCAGCAGAGGCTCAGCTGCATGAAGACCGCAGCGATGTTACATTCCGGAAGCTGAGACTAAATTTTACGGCTAGCAAACTTATGATTTGTTACAGAGTTTTGTGCGACGCACTGTACGTCTCTAAGTACCTAGGCTGGGATGTCATTCACATGTGTACTTTAAAAGCAGATTCTTATTATTCATTAAAGGAAGTTGACTATCTATGTTATTGTGGGTTGTTAAAATACCATTAAAGTGAACCTTAGTGTTTCCAACCTACTGAAAACCCAGTTCATGGCTGTTATAAATGTAAAATACAACTGCAGTTGCGAGAAGAAGAAACAAGGTTCACTGAACATGAAAATTAGTTACGCAGGCAACCCCAGTTTTTATTGGCGGATGGAAGCTCATATAGCCTGAGGCGTCGGCCTTATACCGTCCCAGTGTGGGTACAGCACAACAGCTCGAGCATTCGAGTTCTGGCGCTTTAGCTGTGGAGGTGTTTCTAAAATCCATCAGTGTTGGTTAACGCTTCAATATTTTCAAAGCTTTGGTCATAAATTGTGAAAAACCCAAACCAGTGAAGGTGAGTTACTTTTTAAATCAAACTTTATTATTGTACTGATGGTTGTCTAATTATTTTGAGTAATGATATAGTTTTACCGAGTTTAGTGAAATTCAAGACCCGGCCAATGGGATGAAGTGATTTCAAATGTCTTTGGGAGAGCTGATTCAATGTACGAAAAAAATGAAGCCAATGTGAAATTCGTTGAATTTGATTACGTTCTAAAAGGTTTTGAAAATGTATTACTGTACTTGAGTGGCGACCGCCAAAGTGGAGCAGTTTTGACGCAGTTTACCGAAGTGGCGCAGTTTACCTTGTAGTTTGCTCGTTGTTAAATTTCTCTGGCAACTGAGGACGTAGTGTCGGAGAACTCAGTTGTAGGCCGTGTTTGTATTATTTGTGTTATTTGCGTTTGAGATAGCTGCCTCTTAGGTAAATCTCCTGAGTTAACGTTGGCAAGTTCATGTATTAATGTCTTATGCACTCTGTCATCCAGCAGCCGACACCTTCGAATAAAAACGAGGTGACCGAATGATGACTGAGAAACGGTGCGTTATTTGAATTGTGTTCCTGAGGAATTATTTCTCCTGCACAGAAATTTCTGAAGCGTCATGATTAGACTCAACCACTGTTATAGATGTATAACTGCTTAGCTGGGCTTTTACACCGAATAGAAATAAGGCCATGAATATTAAGAGAAAATTGTAAACCTAATATGTGGCATCAACTTTCGTATGTTCTTCTAAGAAATATACTGTTTATTCTTCGATTTTGTAATTGGTGCTAGGGATGCATAAACGACAAATTTTACCGCGATAGCCAACACCGAATTTCAAGACTCCTACAACAAGAGGGCGGGGGAGACTCCTAAAAAGAATCATCGATGAGCGACATCCTCAACTCGACCTGAGACGAAAACGAACTTTGGACTTCCTTTTCGCAGCGCCAGCAAGAATGAACGTCCACTCCGGAGTTTTAATCATTTATTTGAAAATAAACTCTTTGTTATTGATTTTAGAGAACCTCCTGTGTGTTGAATAATTGTATCGGCCGTCATCATCATTTCATTTCATCAAATGGGAAAGAAATTCATGAAATGAAAAATGCTCATAACTTTCATTCAGAACTCCTGTGGTCACCTCACTGTGTAACCAGGGGTGTTCAGGTGTTTATGAAGACATTCCAATTCAAAATAGCAAACATTCACTCGAAGACTACGATGGTTTAGTTCACTTGTGTGTCCTGTTGAATCTTGTTAATGAGAATTTATAACTCAATATGTAATGCGACAAAACGATCATATTCATTGTTGAGAGGAAAATTGTGAATTCAGCTCATTGGTGAGAGACACCTAATTCTCGGTCAAAAACAGGAAATACTGGTCAGATGTACGCTTGACTGCGCATTAAATTACCTGTTGAAGCTTGCATCCGTTCCTATTGGGAATTGAAATGCACGGTGAAATTTGACGTCGCGAGAAATGAATTTTAGGGGTGCAGAAAGTTATGAAGATAAGCAATCGCTGCCTACCTCTTTCTCCAACAGGAGAGTGAAATTTCTGTGTAAGAGGCACAATCTTTTTTTGATGTTATGTCAGGGAAATTCAAACCAGCGGACCTGACCCCATCCAGTATTTGATTTACAGGTGAAATCTCTACGTTCAGTGAATGTGCACTGCAACTTGAGCGCCTCGATATGACTTCCTGCATGGCGATAATTTCACTCTGGTGCAGCCTAAATTGTTAATGTTCCATAGTTGCATTGTGCTTAGAGGTAAAATTACACCAGGCTATACAAAATACTAAGCCTAAATTACTTAAGACTTAACAATTGCAGTGCACTTAGCAATCACTAGATATTTTATACCCAAAACTCAAACAGTGTTTGATTTAGAAGACATCCTCCCGCCTGGAAGTGTTTCTTGACGAACGTTGAAGCTTCTCACACATTGCACTTATAATTAACTCTTTGCAAGTGACAACTCAGCGTCTTAACGCCTTCAGACTTCAGAAATACTCTGATAAGAGGGCGACGCTAAGTTACTAAGAAATGATGAAATAAGACTGAGTTTTGAGGATCAGAGTCGCAACCTCCCACTCATCGTTGCCTTGGCCTCAGCTTTCTTATGATGGAAAGCAGCTCTCCTGCTCTTGATGCAGCTTCCAGTGAATGAAAACTGACTTAATCACAGAATGACGAGTATCATATTTACTGTTTGAAAAATTTTCATGGCACGTCAGAATTTGGAAAAACATCCTGCGTGATGTTTTCATGAATTTTTTCATTAATCATCTCTACAACTGAAGATGATAGGAACGAGATAGTACACTAAATAGTATTTGGTTTATGGTTGAAGCCAGGCATATGAGAAAGTTTTCCCTACAATTGTATTAATTTCCGAAATTTAAGAATAGAATTAAAACTTGAAAGTGCAGCCATAAAGTAATCCAAGTTGATGATTTTAGGAATTTCTATCACTGCTCGAGCATCAAAATGTTAGCAGATGGGAAGCCCTGGCCAGCCTTTGTCTGTGATCTGATGATTACATCTCCACCCTGGAGGCCGCGACTAACAAACAGATCAATAGCTGGTACACACGGGCTACCGAAGGTTGACCAATAGGTCGCACAAAATCTACGTCATGTAGAGACCAGCTTTTACTGGTCGGGCAGCGCACTCGCCTCTGATGGAATAAATAACTAACACTTCGTTTTTCAAAGTTATTTATGAAATGTTAAGGTAGTGTATTGCTAATTTCAAGTATCACGCAATTAAAACAGCTGTTCGAATCAGCCTATTTTAAGAATCCAGCTCAGAGATTAAATACAATTTGAAACTAATTTTCGGTAATTTCCAGTAATTCTGAAGTGCGGCTTCACTATGTTTGGCTGCTGTCCGAAAATGTCTTCAATGGGAAATGAAATAAATCTACGCAGTAAATAGCTTACAGTTTCTCCTGATTGCTATAATATTGAGTAAAATCAACTGTAGATATATCAACAAATTTTAATTTAAGCCCAAAATGAAAGAAGAATCAGTTTCATATACGCAATAGCCATAGGTCATCTCCCTTCAGGAAGCAATTCTGAGAAGTTCTGCATTTGCAGGGCACCTCAATGTACTGTCATGAATTCATTTGTAAGTAGAGCGCGGACTGAACACTGGTTGTCAGGTAGCTGCGTCCTTACTTACGTGGTCACCGCTTTTGCAGCGTTGAGATTTACCTACACCGGACATGTTTTAGTTGAGATAAAATTTTTTTTTTTCAGTTGAGCAAATCCGTCCAACTAAACTCAACAGGGCAACAGAAATACTATACAAGCTTATGTAACTACCGCTGGGCCAGGGCAATTTAGGCCTACCGCTTGGCCTGTTCGATAGAGTACGTCTGATCAACCATTACCGTTCGAGCGTTTGTCGTGTGATGATATTCGTTGGTGTCGTGGGTGATAACATCTAATAAACTTTCTTTTGGATCAACAAAGCAAAGTTTTTTAAATCAAAGGAAACGAAGGTGAGCACCAAGTTCATTTGTCTCCGTCATTTATATAGTACATTTACTTTGCGTTGTTAGGCGTGTCAGTAATTTTTCTTTGTTGAAATTGAATTATTCTCGAACAACTGAACACTGAAAAGGAAGACTTTAATGCCATACATGCAATTTTTGTCAGTTATTGTTCGTCTTGTAGCAGGTCGCATGTTGATTCTCTTCCATTCAAGCTAAACTCGACTTGAAGGCAAGAATTGGTAATGAATATATTACCCGATACTATCTTGCAGCAATATGGCTATTGAGCCCAGTCAATGCAGAACGGAAGTGAAGACTATCCCCTACATGAAGTTCATTGGCAGAGGTTGAGTGAAACAGCCAGGTTTATATTTAATTTTTAGCTAGTGTTTCGCATCTGAACTTTATCTTTCATCTTTATAACGAAGAACAGTTCTCAAAAATCACTTCTCGTGTTGCTGTGCATTATTTAGATCTCAATATGAAAGAGCAGTAGAGCAGTTCATATTTCTACTCCAGAACATATTGCAGATGGACCTTAGTGGAGTTGAACACTAGGAATAGAACAGGTTGTCCCTGAAAAGCGTTTATCATAGAATATTAAGGTATTGAACGAAATTGGAATTGACTCTATTGAAATTTCTTGATTGAAGTTTTTCGCCCACGTGGTTGAAATGATGTGAAGCTGATGTCTGCACACGGGAGTCAAAAGTTGGGGTGAATAACAACCTCGGAAACAGAAAGCAGGGATTGAAACTAGAGAGACTCGTGCTAAGGTTGACTTGATCATAATTGGGAATTGGCTTTAGTACGAACTTGCTTTGTACGGCTTGTTGAACGAACTCTCCAGTTGTGATTTTAAATACGCTCTAATTGAAAACTAAATGGAAATGATTTCTCAAATTTTATACACTATATCTGTGGTTGTGCTTATCCATTTATGGCAAATTGGGAAAAATCCTGGAAACAAAAGAGACAGCAGTTAGGTGCAATACAAAGGAAAACTAATGAATGGAAGAAACTAAAATTTATCTCATGTAATTTAAGCACTATTTCACATCAATGAACTTCCGAAAATAACTATCGAAAATGACAGCGGGTGAAGGAAAAGTCTCGCACCAGTGTTATGTAATTTCCTAATTTAAAGTTCAGCTTTAAATTTACACCGGCAACACAACTGCTTCTCGCCTGTCGGGGAGAACCAAGCCATGACGGTTTGGTAGCGCAGGACCCCGGCTGACCCACCGGCACACATGAGTAGGGAGGTCGAGATCGGGCTGCAAACAAATAATTTGGTCAATAATGACCTCAAGGAATCAGATGGGTGTGAGCTGGAAGCAAAGATTATTCTATTATAGGTATGGTAAGAATAACGAGAAAGAGTTTGAATTCAAGGATTTTTTCCGTATTACGTAAATTAGGAGAATAGCAATGTACTCGCAATATTTTAGCAGTTCTTACGAATACAAATGAGCAATAAATTAGCAGTAAGTCAGCAATAGTGTTATATTCGTAAATTAGCAATGAGTTAACAATGGTGTTATATTCATAAATTAGAAATGAGGTAGCAACAAGGTTTCATTAACAATAAGTTTGCTATGAGGTAGCAACAAGGTTTCATTAGCAATAAGTTAGCAATAAGTTATGGTTTTACATTAGAAAAAGTTACTCCAGCTCAATCGCTTCTCTCTATAGAGACCTAAAGCCCGCACCGACCAACACTGAATTTGTAGGGAGGATGGAGTGGGGAACCGACATCGTTTTAGGATGGAGGATTCGCTACGAAGGGTCGACCGTACACAGCACTATATGCCACTGCGACCCCCCTCGTAAGCGAACGGGTTCCGTAGCCTCCGCTGCGATGCATGGTCTGCAGGCGTCCACGAGGGTGATATCGGTGCAGTCGGTGCGATGTTATCGAGGCGGCCAACAGCTCGTGGTAGCACTAGAGGCCCGCAGTCTAACAACCCAAGCGACACGGCAGCAGCGTATCACCCATCCTCAGTAGAGCGCGAAAGCAGTCGCGGCGCCCACCGCCGCCGCCAGCCCAAGGAGCTACCGCCTCTTACTCAGCCATGATGATGCTGAACGGTCTCGTAAATGGCCAAAAGGTGGTCATTTTAATTGAAGATAGCACCGAGGTTAAGTGGAATGTCAACGTGCTGATGGTTGGGCGTGAACTCCCACTTCCTGAGCGGAGAAGCTGGAAGTCTATTTCTTTGTGTGCGAATGACAGATGGTCAGGTCGCAAATGACAATATCACTGAATCGGTCTGACCCTATTAGCATCCTCTTAGTGAATAATGGTTATATTGTACAATAACGGACATAAACTCGAGAAATAACGACCATTTTTTACTTATTTTTCAGACATTCAGACCAACTCGCTCAAGTACTGGGCTTGTAATAATGGGAATGCAAAATCTGCGAGCTTTAGAAAAAGTTGAAGCCGAGAGCGTGGAATGCAACTTTGACATGAATAAAAACCAGTGGTTGCCGCGTGCGATAAAATGAGCGATAAACGATAAATTATAACTATCGCTGAGGTCAAACCTTTTATCGCTTATTGTTTATCGCAAAGTTTTCTAAAATAATCGCTCATTCACTTACTGCTAGTCTCAAAAAATTAGGAACGATAAACGATAAATTCAAAGACGTCTTTTGTAAAACTTAAAAAATTTGCACAGCGGCAATAGTCACAACAGCCCGCCTGACGTTTTAGGACCTGAAAAACTTCATATGAGAGCTGCCTAGTGTGTGTGTGTGTGTAGCTGGCCAATCACAGCTGCAGATACTTATGTGGAATAGAACTTGTAGGCCACAGACTGGTTCCAGTGACAGTTTTTGTTTAGTTCAATTAATTTTCACTGTGGAAAAATCGTTTGTATGCTTTGTTTCATACTTCGACTAAATAAAGGTACTTATCATTTATCGCTTTTGTTTTCGCAGGTAATTTTTTTTACCGTTATCGTTTACCGTTTATCGCTTACCGCGGGTTCGATTTTGAAATTTTTTATCTTTAATTGTTTATCGAAGGTTGGGGGAAAATGATCGTTCTATCGTTCTCTCAAGTTGAAAAAGAAGTTATCGCGGCAACCATTGATAAAAACTTCAAACATTAATAAAACGAACCTTGAAGGTTTTCTTCCAGTTCTTGAAACTCCAAATTTCACCCTTGCTCTGCCTCGAAATCCTATGCTGTAAATGTTTACGCATATTCAATGTTCAGCACTGGTGCTCTCAGCAACTACTTATAGCCATTTCCTTACATGACTCGTATCATTTATTTTTATATCTGTTCATCGTTGTGGGAGCACGCGTTTATATCAGTCCGCCATCCCTTCGAGGAATGTGTCCCGGAATGAGACCATATGACTTGATTTGACTCAAAATTTCTGACATGACTGGCGTTATTGTCAAAGTTATCACTTGTGTTCTCAAATCCTAGAGGTCAAAGTATGAGCACAAACAACCAAGTATGTTGTTGTGTGAGCAGACATAATTTCTCGTTGACCACTTTCAATTCGCCTTTGACTGCTTTCTCGTTGACTCCATTCAATTTGAGATTCTTCTTTCATCGTTTTCGCTTGAGCGAATTAATCAATTCAAATTTTGCTAAAGAATTAAAGTTTCAATTCAAGACGATGAATCTCATTTTCATACTGCCAAACATATAGGTTCAATGCAATTATTTCGGTATTTTCGAATTTTCAATAAAAAAGAGAGAACCAGGAAAATGGTATAAAACATTTTTAATTAAAATGTATTCTCGAGGCTGTAAAGACTCGTAAAAAATGGACGTTTCGAGCCTTCGCTCATCATCAGCAATATAAATTCGAACAAAAAGTCATCTGTTAAATACAAAAAAGAAAACAAATTATAAAAAAAATGTATGACATCACTTATTAACTAGGGATAAAGGAAATGAGCTAAGATGATTATTTAAAACGGGTTTCGTTTTAAAAATGAACAGAGACTCTGAAATCCGCAATTCCGAGCACAACTTTGCCCTGCTAGGACTTTGGGACTATTTTTTTTGACTGCGGTGTCGCATTCAAACGCATGATTTCGGATGGCTGAGTTGGATGGGCTTGCTAAAGTTGTTAAGTTTTTTTTTTAGGTTTTTTTTTGTATTTTACAGATTACTTTTTGTTCGAATTTGTATTGCTGCTGATGAGCGAAGGCTCGAAACGTCCATTTTCTACGAGCCTTTTACAGCTGCGAGAATACATTTTAATTAAAAATGTTTTAAACCATTTTTCTGGTTCTCTCTTTTTTATTGAAAATTCAAACATATAGGCTTCTGGATTTCAGTGTTTCAATCCAATAGGCTGGTAGTTAGGAAAAGTGAAGCTCGCTCGCGCTCTTATATCAAAGGAACCTTCTTTGAGGTCCCTCTCGGAATGTGGGCGCACTCTAATGCCGATACTTGCTCGCGAAATTTGTCATCATGTTTTCCCGGGGCTTATTAGGTTGTTTTTACCACGTGCCTTTCGTTACATGCAGTTATTTTTCGTTTTCAAGTTTTTTGGAGAAAATTTATTCTGCATTACATATCATGAAGGCGCATAAACTGTGAATTTATAACGAACTTTCAAGTCTTTGACTGTTTATCTGTTTTGCAAATTGCCATCGATTACTTGCGTCTTTTTTGAGTGACTTGAAATATTTTTTTACAGGTGATCTCCGAACAACTTTTACAGTAAACAGAATGGGCAGAAAAGGCAAGAACCACTCACGTGCAGCTAAATGGGTGAGCAGAGTGAAACAGGCGATTCTTAACTACTAAGTGTATCAGTTTTATTTCAGAGGACTTCAACTTGGAATATTTATTTAAAGCTCAAGAATCTAAAGCAATACTCCTTTCAGTTTCCGTTTTTTTCGGAATTACAATGGCTAACATACCATGATGTAATTCTTTAGGGCTTTAATTTAGTTGACCACTTATCAAATTCAAAGCCTATTTTATGGAAACATTTTTGCAAATAATAATTTACTCATGACAGTCTTCTCAAGACTGTCGTATGCCTAGATAAATAATAAATGATTTACTAAAATGTGTATGGACGGCGCAAGATATAACTTATTTTTTCTGGTGGATTGGAACAAACATCAGCGGTAGGTAATGGTGAACTATCGACAGATCGTTTCTGTCGATAGATTATTTATTAAAAAATTAAACTTCATAAAAAAATCTACTTCTTTGTTCAACTTCTTCGACAATTTAACCCTCGACCTGTTCACCCATAGCAGAACACCTCTTGGCCCAGTATGTAATCAGTCACTGAAACAGCGAGCTTTTAATTAAAAATTAATGTATTTTCCTCCTACTTTCTTCTTGTTCCTATGCATAGTTTGTTAAGGGAACCCTTTCCGAGCATCTCAGTCAAAGATTAGATTTTCCTGATTGTTTTTTTTATTGCTTTAAAAGAGTTTGAGATATGTCCCCGAATGTCTGTAGAAATCTCAGGAGCGTATCCCAGAGCTAGCGTTCCCCCCCGAGAAGGGGAAAGCTTCTCCCTTCAGGAACTTTATTTCATTATTGAATTTAGAGCAATTAAATTAGGTACACTGATTGGAAATGCAATTTAGAATCATTTACCATCTCTGAAAAAATGCGATTTTCTTTGAAAGAAAATTGGAAATCATAGAAAAGGACATTTTTGGAGGAGGTTTCCTAAATGCTTATTCTCAGACAGTTTTTGAGCTACAGTAATGATTTCGGCACCATTGGACGCAGAATAACGTGGACATTCCAAAAAATTAAATGCTTTTCCTCAAATTTCCAATTTTGAATTGAAAAAATGAAAAAATAAGAAAGCAAATTTTTTTTATAAAAATTCAAATTTATGACGTCGTAACTTTAGAATAAAAGTGAATTTTGAAAAACTATTTAACTTTTTGGAAAGCCCTTGTTTTTCCGCATCCATTGATGCAAAAACCATTACTGTAGCTCAAAAACTGTAGGAGTAAAAGCATTTGAATCTTAAAATGTCATTCTTAAAACAAATGAGTTTTCAAGACGTTTGTCCTAATTACTCCGAAGTTTACAAAGCTAGTGCAATGCGGTTTGTTGCATTTGAAAGTGAAATGTGTGCTCTAAAAAGTTGACAAGATGGATTTTCCAAAAATTTTACGTAAAACTTTCTGTAGACTTTTTTACCTTAAAATTATAACTTTTACCCGACCTCTTTCAAAATTTTTTTTTATAAATTCGGAATGAAATAAATAAAAAACTGTATTGTCAACTTTTTAGAGCACACATTTTACTTTCAAATGCAACAAACCGCATTGCTCTAGCTTTGTAAGCTTCGGAGAAATTATGGAAAATATTCAAATAAATTTTTTTTATTATAAGGAATAATTAATTTTCAATGCCCCAAATGAAAAAAACATCTTCAATAAAAGTTGTTTAGAATTAAGAGATCTAGTAGTCTGCAAATTTTCACAGACGTACGTCCAATAGAAAATAAGTTTCCAGTTTTTTGAAAGGGTTCCCTTAAGTGTACTTCAATGGATGACAACTCAAATAATTTCACACATTCCAGGTGAAGGCCGACGACCTCAATGCAGTTTTCCAGCAGCCCATAAGAGCACAGCAGCAAGGTGAGTCACAAGCTCACACAGCGAACCAAACATGGTTGAACCTCAATTTTATTCCTCAAGATTCGTTCAGTTGAAAATCTTTGGTCTTTAACTCAGTTTAAAAGCACTGTGTGGGTGAAATTTACTCATTCGATCCGCACATGTCTAGCTTTGTGACATGTATGTTTTAATGTATTTCGCTAATGTTGTCAGGAATTTCTTTCGGGAACAACCCAACAGAATCAAGTTGAAGTTTCTCCTGTCAGCACATCAGTGCAAGCATCAGTTACATTCCTTTGCCTCACCCTTACGAAGAGCACCTACGGTTTTCTCGCATCTGTGATTACCTTATTTAGTCTACTATTCATTTTCAAATTTTGCTTACACCGTTTATAAACACTCAGTGATTGATGTTTGTAGGAACGTGTTTCGTCGACCATCTCCAATCAACATAACCACTTTGTTCAATACTCAATACACCTACTTCTCTTTCTGTTTGGTCTTCGGTTTTTGGAGTTGTTTACTTAATAGAGGAAGTGGTTGATGTGTCCTTTGGATCCATGTTCATATTACTTCACGAAAACTTGAAGAAAACCGCATTCAAGGATGCAATATTAGTTCCTGTCTTCGACAACAGTGAACAAACGCTTGGCAGAAGATGAAACTCAACATTCATGCGTCTAGCAGAGCAAGTCTCGAACGTCGTCTCCAGCGATGAAGTTTAATCTAACTTGGAAAATGAATGGCGCCCTAAATTAGAAAGTCTTCATCAAGTCTTGTGTTATTGCAAAGTGAGCTCAAAGGGATTTTCCAAACACAGAGAGCAGGCCCAGTAATTGCAAAAGCAGCAGTAACTAGAATAAAGAAGGGTTTTCAAATTTAGGAGATCGATGAATTTAAATCAACAAAGAAATTTTGAAAAACGTCCTTATATATGAATACTTGATACCCTCGCTAAAACACTTCCAAAAATACAAGTGGTTATCTCAGCCAGGCTCGACGCCCCTTCACGGAGCAAAGAAAACTCAAGACTCAACATGCAACGCTGGTCACTGTACTCCCTGGGCTACACGCTCACGTCGTCTGCGGGTTGCTCTGTGCTGTTCTTTAAACAATTTACACATTTTATTTACCACAGGTGATACAGAGGTAGAATGTTTCTTAAGTCTAGTACCTTGGTCAAAATTTCTATTTTCATTATATGGTGCTCGGACAGGCTGAGATATGTGTCGTATTTAAATAAATCAAAATAGATCAAAGTGAAGTCAAAGCGTCCAAAATTATAATTTATATTTTGCAGTAAAAATTTAAAAATTATTCTGTTATTCAAATATTTTTGAAGAAATTGTTCGGAAAAGACATATAAATAAATAATTAACACGAGCAGCTCTTCAAATCAAAAACAGAATTCAGTAGGCAGTGAGCTTCATGATGTGTTAATTGAGGTTTGCGAAGTTACTTCTCAGCTAAAGCCTAAAACTTTACCAAAATCATCGCTGATAAACTAGTCTCGAACGAATGCCAGACACATTTCCACATTTGACGCTTCTCTCATTCCATTTTTTGAGATACAAGAACGTGCCGCTGTGCTCGCTCCTGAACGTGAACACTCAGGGCGAGATTGAGCTTAACCGCCCACGCATGATAGTGATAGTCCTTCATCATAACCTGCATCGATGTCAGTTGTTTTTAAAAAATGAAGTTTGGGAGTAATGAAGCAATTTCGTTAAAAAAATACGTGGCTAAATGTCTGGTATACGAACAAAATGTCATCATTTAAAATTTAAATTGTTATCCATCTTGTTTTCTTCATTGCGAAAATTAGGAATTGCTTCCGACTTTCGGTTCGTTCGATAAGATAAACTCAATTCATAAAAAAATTCTATTCAGCAATCTTATTTCTGGTGTCGAAAAATTTTCTTGCTAAACACACTCTTCTGAAACAACTCTTTCTTGATATCAAATTAAGAAGTAAGCGTTTGCTCAAGCACAAAATGACCTCAGAAGGGCACTTCCACTGTTTTTTCGAAGTATTGACAACTTTTCCCTGAAAAGTTTTCACTAAACTGTTTCGAGTTTCAGCACACCATCGGTTGAATTTCTACGAGAGTCATAAAATAAATACATTTTGAAAAGCAAATATTAGCATAGGATTGAAAAGAGTGGAAAAAAGGTAAATACGCTCCCCTAATCTCATTCCATCCAAAGTTCATTCGAACGTTTTTAACCTGTTAGCAATGGATTGCTGCAGTCTATGTCTGTTCACAGTGAGATAAGCCTGTTGTTCTTGGACCAGCAATTGGAGTTCATTGAATAAAATCGATCCCACCCAACCGTCTGCTAGAGAGCACCTTATGTCTTCAAATAAAGCCGCATTTCGATTACTCTGGGAAATCCGTTTCAGTCGTCACCCTTTGGGAACGCGTGTGATGGCATTGACGAAATACGATGAATTTTTAGTCCCAAATTGCATTGATTAATTTAACTTGAATTAGGAATAAAATTAAGAAATATCTCCAAAAGTTGGATTTCAGCTTACACAGTCTTGCTGTAAGAGATGTCCAGCTGTGGTGAAACATCATCTGTTTTTGACTAGGTGATGAATTCAAGAGCGGTTTTTGTTATATTTAAAATGTAGTAATTAGATTTTATTGACGTTTTAATTGCTCTCCGTGGTTCTTGATTAGACATTTTGAAAACCATCGAAATTTATTTAACTTCAAGATCCCCCATGTCATTCATGAATATCTTGAATTTGTCCAGCTTTTCACGAATAAAAAAGAATACATTGCGTGTTAATTCCAGATCAATCAAACATCTAATGCTTAAAAAATCGCAATTTTGAAAAATGTTCTTCAGTTTTACCTCGTAGGGCAAGTCGAGTATTGCCTCGGCAAGAAATTGCTCAAAACTATCAGTTTCGTCAATTTCTCATTTCAAATAAAATTGAAGACGATCTAAATATTTCTTTTTCACTTCGGACAGACACCTGCGCGAAGCTTGTTTATTTATAGGTACATCAAGGTGAGGTTATTTGACACAGCGTACGTTTAGTATAGTAGAAGGTGTAGGAGTTGAGTTGTATCTTATTCTAGAACATGAATGCACTGTTCATATTACCCGAGAAAATTGGGACATTTATTCTACGAGGACAGTTGTCCGAGTGTCACTAGTCAGGAGATAATTGACGTGGGATATTGTTTTGCTGCTGATTTTCTCTATTGCTACTCCTACCACCGTCGAATAACAGTTTGGTTTTTGCAAATTATTTCAACATGGGAGATATTAATCAAAAGTATTAGTAACTCATAAGCCATTCGGACGTGTGCCAAAGAACAGTTTCTAGAAGTCTAGTTCATTTAATGTTATGAGGGGACTCGTGCCAAATGTTCACAGTAATATCTCGTTCTTTTTAAAAACGCAAATGGAATACTTCAATGTAATCGAAATGATCGGGTATCCTGAACAAATAGGCGACACAAATTGGATTACTATTTTCTTGTAGACTCATCTGGGCAGTGAACGTGAAGGGATGTCACACGGTGAGGTTTCTCAAGGATGCAAATAAATAATAATT
This sequence comes from Platorchestia sp. MABIK, assembly GCA_014220935.1. NCBI lineage: Eukaryota > Metazoa > Arthropoda > Malacostraca > Amphipoda > Talitridae > Platorchestia > Platorchestia sp. MABIK. The sequence goes on along the minus strand of JACJUY010001452.1, from coordinate 119,363 downwards.
GTGTCGACAAAGTCAGGTTGCAAAGCTGCAAGCAATGCATCAGCTTGGATGGTGAACGCCTGTTTCGCTATGGACTCTACTTTATAACCTGTATAGTTTGTTGGTCTGTTGGACCTTCAGGTCTCTACAGAGCAGCAAAACTTTCGGGTGATTTTCACTCCCTTGTCGACGTAAATTCATTTCAAACCCCCCAGGCGGGACAATTATTGCAACCTTGAAAATTTTGCAACATGAAAAAGATGTGAGGTCCAGGGGCGAAGGTTTTTCTTAACCTAACTTGCAATTTAACCTAATTAAACTCAGTATTCCTATACTCAAGTAATATAAGAACTTCCACACAGACTTGGTTTGTTTTCTCCACTGACTTTTTTAACGTTCACGCTATTCGTTACAGCTGCAACTTCCTGAAAGCAAAACGGCGCTGCATGAAAGCGGGCACTCACGCCACCGCTGCCAGTAACGTCGCAGACTATCTTCACCAATCAGGACAGTTCAACTACGGGGAGCAGTCCGAATGCGAAGAATTTCTGAGAGCTTATTTGAACTCCATCTGCAACGAAGTGCGTGAAAATTGCTGATACGTGGGATTAATACCTAACGAACCGTTATTGGTGCCAAAGTAAAAACTTGAGACTAATTTTTACGTTTAAAACATTAGCATTTTGTTGCACGTTCAGAGTTTCATTCGCCACACTGCACAATATGAACTAAACTAAACTAGATCTTAAATATATTCATTTCGTTCATTTCAGATGAGGTTCAGCGGGGAGCAAGACATTGTACATCAGATATTTGGTGGCCCCACCGAAGTCAGAATTAACGACAGCAATGAAGGTCCACGGTGCGCCAGAGAGCCTTTTTTAACACTCTCTTTGGCGATCGAAGGATCATCAGTCTCAGAAATGTTAGAGAGGATGTGCCAGCCTCAGCAGCTCGACAATGGGAGAAAATCTCAGACCAGCTTAGTTTGTCTTCCTGAATATTTGTTACTCTGCCTCAAGGTCTACACATCCGCAGGCGGAGAGTTACAAAAAATGTACAAGCCTATTGATGTTGAGGATCATTTAGTAATTCCAAATGGTAAGTAATTCAGTCTATTTTGACAACAATTCGTGAGACAAATTAGACGTGAAGAGTACACAGCAATAGCTACGTCATGAATGTATTGAAATGAATGAAATGATGAAATTTACGACTTTATGGCCGCTCAGCATTGGCATCAACCTGCGCTATTCCTTTGTAAATACAAAATATTTTATTACAGATCACATTACACAGTCGTTCTTACTGTTATTGCCATGCTCTATTTTTTTTTACATAATAAAAAATAGTTCCTACGTGCATCCATTCCTGAAGTCCAAGTCAAAACTGATTTTAAATTTGCACTCAAGATGACAAAATTTTGCTTGAATAATTTTTAATCAACTTCAAGTGAAAGCAATATCAACTTTAAAAACAGGAATTTGAACATTGGGCCTTTCTGTGCAGCGGCTGTGAGCAGTAGCACAACCTGCCCACCTGCCCGCTAAGACCTGCTGAGCTTGGTGTGCCACAGCGGCTACACCCCCGAGCCCGGCCACTACACCGCCGGCGTCAGAGACTCCCAAGAGAATTGGGTTCACTGCGACGATCACGTCGTCTCGCACTCGTCGCTCCAGCACATTTTGAGTAAACGGGGATTCACTATGCCCTACTGTTTGCCGTACAAACGCTTATAGTTATCCTATCACTACACCGCGGTGTAGGTTCACTTGTTACAATTTTTTGCGAATAGAAAGCAATTTTTCCGTGAATAGATGTCGTTGTTTGAATCAATGAAGGCAATCCGGCGTCGATTAAAAAACGCATGGTTTTACTGGTATGTAATCCGCAAATTCATCCTCACTTGCAGAGTGCTAGCTAGATCAATCGTTAGATTGTTCTCGCTTACCCAATCCAGGGAAGGCTGAAGATCTAAATACGCTTTTGACATAATGTTGTATATTGTTGCTAGAAGTTTCTTAACTTATTTGACGTCCAAAACCCACCAGGAACTTGTCTAGTCTTTTTTAAATTAATATTTTTTAACCATTCATGTCTTTAATTAAGAAAATCTTTGTTTTTATTTAACCACTACTTTCAATGCATAGACCAACATTTGTTGTTTTACCTCTACAAAATGTCCTGTGAGTAAAGATCATTTGATTACTACTTCATAAACTTCTCATCCACATTCAACCAATGTTCCCACCCAGTTATCCAAATCCTTTGCAATGCGCTGTTTTGCGGTTATAATAGGGGAATCTGTTTATACTTTCCCTGATTATGTGAAGATGATCTTGCTCGCTCGCAAAATCGAAAATTGCGTAATTTTGTTATTAATTTGAAGCCAATAAAGGCGTGATGTCACGCCTTGCAGCCATTGAAGGCTTGTAATCGAGGTGGAGAACTTTGCCCTGCGCCGTGCCCTGTAAGCATATACTTCATTCTGTATACTGCATACATGCACGAGTATTCATCACCGTCGTAAAAATTTACCAAGCGACAACTCACCGATGAGATATCAGTATTTTTTCCACAAAAACTCAAAAAACGTAAACGTTGTAAGTTTAGCGGGTTGTCATTTTTAGGTCGACATTTTTAGGTTATCATAACATTATTTTTAGGTCGACAGTGCCCCTGATTTCATCAAATGCTTCGTTTGAAAATTGTATACGGTGAAGATTACGAATTATCATATTAACTTACGAGGGACTTTACAGAAACTTCACGAACTGTCATTTGATTAAAAAATGTCACATATTCGAACGGTATAACTGTATTTACCAGTTGATGGAAATCTAAAGAGCTCCTTATGAAGTGTTGCACAGCCACTACCATCAATTCTATATAATGAAACGTCAGGTGTATTCGTAAATTTACTGGTGCACACGACACGTTAAAAATGACGGGATTCGAATAATGGTTACAATTACGTCCAGTTTCCGGAATTTGTAGAATAACGCGTCTCTTCTCCCAAGTACATTTTACTGTCGGAAAATCAACCTTATCATTTAATCAGACAAAGCTTAAGTTGCTGAACTGAAATTGCTGATTTGAAATTTCAGCAATTGCTAAATTGCTGAAAAATTCATCAACATTACATTTTATTTTTGACGATCAAGATATTAATTCTATAACTACTATATCTCCACACCACCTAAACTTCAACACCCCCATATAAAAACGCAACACTGGTTGCAGGCGGTAGTCACCGAATGGTCACAATTTGAATTGCAATCGCCGAGGTCAAAACACATCTGAACTAGAGAGGATCCCTGACATTGTATTCTTGCAGATCAACAAGGGAAACGCGTTATTACAGCAATAGTTGACACTCATCACAGAATGCTCAGTAACAATGACACGTCGGCCTACAGTAAGATCATTTAGCATCTCATGTTGAACGATATCAAGGTGAGGAAACGAGCAAAAATAATGATCATTAACTTAGAGCTGTTGTTCGCACACACATGCAGGAGTACTGGAGGATTCGAGTGCACTTCTGAAAGATAGGATGTTTACTTCAAAATCAAGCATAAAATTGACCAGCAAACACAATGAAGGGGATTAGATTATTAGTAAGTTGAAGACTCACTATCCGCAACAAATGCAATCTTAAGAGAAGGAGGAAGGCACCATTAAGTATGGATTTAAGGGAACGCGGAATCTATTCAGAAAGCGCATGGAAACTTCAAGTTGAAAGAGAAGTTCATGAAGCAAGATCAAAGTTGAAGAAGAAAGTGGTAGGTGCTGAAAAACGGAACAGCAGTGAACGGAACAAAAGATGGTCCTTAACATAACAAAAACATTTTATTTCAACTAAAAAAGGCCTACCTAACCCTGAGCTTGGGCCCTCACATTTTCCTTTTGGGAGAGCTAATTCCCATAGAAACAATAGTTGTATCCCCAGAGAATAGTAGTAATAGTTGTATCCTCTTCAAGAAACTTTTAAACGTAGTAGTATAGTCACACAGCTCACATTTCAATAGTTTCCCTAATTTATGCCTGTAGCTTGATATATTTTCATACAATTATTCTTGATAGTGAATGATCACAGAGCTCTCATCTCAGTAATTTCCCAATGCTGTGCTTGCTGGCTTGGTGCCACATGCAGCTACTTCCATAAGTGGTGGTGAATGCACACTGCTCGCACTTGAACAGTTTCTCTTTGCTGTGCTTCCTGCTTTAGTGTCGCTCAACAGCCCTCTTGTGCGCTGAGGAGTGGTCACACAACTCGCAATTGTACAATTTTTTTACCTCCTGTTTTACTCTTTTATGTTCCTTCATAGGTTTCTTTCCAGAACATGGACACACTTGATGCAGAATTTTCTTGTTATTTTTCACCTCTAAACACTGTTTTGATTTACTGGAATGATGATCAGAATTACCAGAAGACTTGCACTTGTAATCAAACCCTAATTTATGCTCGTCACGTGGGTGCAATTCAAGTTCATCCTTCCGAGTACTCGAGTAATCACAATGTGCGCACAGGAAACATACTAATTTGAGTGTGTCCGGAGGGTTGACCTCAACACAACTGCCGCTACTCGACACGTCTGACGGAAGCGAGTCAGCACTCCCTTGAGATGCTGCAGCTGGTCTCTGGTGAACCGTGCTTGTGTTGCACGCACCAGAGCTGCTTTCCCTCCACTCGTCCTCTGCTTATGCTTGCTCTGTACGCGCCTCAGCACAGGCATCGTCTACTTCTTTCTTGAAAGTGAGGGTAAAAGAAGCTGCGCTCATTCTGGCTTGCAATCAAAAACTTGAGTAATTTGTTAGCACACAAACATTAAATTTCCGACTAGACTTGAATATCCCTTCAATATGAATTGTAAAAATTGACATCTACTCTACATGAAATCTGTTATATCAGCCATTAGTAAGGAGACAGCCAGCCAGTCCAGTCAGGTGGTAGCCGTAGTCTGTCGCTTAGAGTGTGCAAAAGTGCCAACGAACTGATAGCCGACGGACTGCCCGCCATTAAGGTAAACATGACGACCAAAATTACAAAGACAGAAAATTAAGCCAGGCACCTATGACTAAAAGAAAGATATCTTGCAAAACAGCAACAAAAGAGACCAGGTAAGGCAGGAGAATAAGGAGAGAGACCAAGTCAGGCAGGACAGCTATCAAGGTCAGCAAAGAGAGAAAAGATTAAACAGGACAGCCACCAAGGAGTTAAGGAGTTAAGAAGCACAAAAATACAAAAAAGAAAAATTTTATTCGATATTAGTTGTTGCTAACATCAGCCACAATAAATATATAACCCATTGGTTCATTGCAATGTTGTCCAAAATGTCCACATGCGAAATTATGGATGTCCCTGACGCTGGCAGGCGAGTGAAACTAGACAGCACCAATGCTAAATTAATGCAACACAGCTTCAATGCTTCTACGACGTGAATGAGGACAACACACCAATTCAGAAATTTGACCATTACCCTCATCTTATCTTAGTAACGACGATTATCACAGAAACTCAGTACAGAACACCTTCAAATGCCCAACAAGGATAAACAACTTCTGTGTTTCAGTTAGCACATCCCACTACACTATCACTAAAAGTTTTCCGCGCAATAGAGACAAAAATATGGAATGAGATGACAAAATGTAAGTTAAGACACTCGTGGAAAAATTAAGTAGATTTCAATGAGTGTCAGCTTTCTTCACGAAATTGAATGGCAAATAGAAAGATGAGGCTGAAAATTTTCAAATCGGAATCCATAAAACATTCTTTTAACAAATCTGGATGATTTTCAATGCCAATTGTCATCATAGAGAAATGGCAAAATCACGACATTGCATGCACATTGACTCAGACGGATGCTATGGCCATAACCTCTGAGGTGAGCTGAGGCGGCGTACGGAACGTCATCGAGGACAACGCTTTTCAGCCGACATCACTAGAGATTAAGCAAATTGAATGCGATCATCAAAGGACGAAAATTAGTTAGAACAAATGGAACTAAATATGAAACTGGCAGCACACTCAGCAGAGCATCGAAGTACCCAGCACACTTGGGATGTAGCACGCGTATAAAATTATGAAACTGAGGCAAAACTAGAGATAGAACGAGCCGAAATGTTGTTCACGCAAATGATGAAAAAACAGACCGGAAAAAAGAATAAATCCAAAATGCAGTGAGTGTGTGATATATCTCTTTGGTGGTACTACCCCATTCATGATTTTGGGGCTGTATTAAACAGCATTAAGGAGACGGTCATCCAAAAAAAAGTCTGTCATTACCTGATGGATTTTTCTGAAATTTCCACTATAGCTATGAAATCATGCAACAATTCTTTTTTGCTTCGATCGTTCGTAGTAGTTTAATTAAAATTTTTTTTCCGGTTTATGGAAAAAAAGGGTTTGAGAAAAAGAGCATGAGAAAAAAGAGAAAAAAGAGTTTGTGGAAAATACTTCTCCTGCATTTATCCTACAGTATGAATGAAAAAATAAGGCTTTTGAGACATTTACGTAATTTTGTGGAATATGTACCTGATTTCTGTTTTTTAAAATAAACCAAAAATTTTATTTTGCTTCACCACTGATGATGGAATTTTAATTCCGAAACGTTTGCAATAAATGAAATGTTCGCTTATACTTTGGTTCATCTTTTTATTCGACGAATAAGATTCTCGACGAATCGCCCTATTGGAAAAAATGTATGAAAATTTCATCATACTACTCAAGAGAGATGAGTCCCTGCTCAAGAGAAAAAGAAGCTTGTCTTTGAGTCATTCATGAAAGTTTGTGATTATTTCCTGGGGAAACATCGTTCAGAAGTGCAAGTTGTGAATGATCAGCTGAATCACTCTCAGGATATGGGATATAACATGTCTCTAAAAGTTCACGCGATCCACTTTCACTTGGATGTTTTTGTTTAGAATCTTGGTGATGTGAGTGGAGAACATGGCGAGAGATTCCATTTGGATATTTCAGTGATGGAGCAACGATTCAAAGGAGAATGGAACACTGACGTGTTGGCAGACTACTGCTGGAATATAAAAAGAGAAGATCACACTCTACACAACAAGCTTGGAAGGGCAAGTATTGTTTACGCTGACAAATGTGTTTTTCATTTATAACCAATTAGAATATTAATATATAGTTTATGATACGAAGAAATAGTACCTAATGCAGAAACTTACGGACAGATTCTAAATTAAAAACATTTTTTAAACCCTGTAACAAATTTTCCGCCATACGTACATTTTTACTTAGAATTTGCTACAGAGTTATTAGTTAGTTGCAGCCACCCGCACCACAACAAAGATGTTCAAAAAGAGGCAGGATGAAGGCAACATTTGGTCTAGAGTTTGAGGGAACGCGGACACTATGCACAAGGTGTATTACCGTGCTGTGTTATCACATAATATTTGCCCTATACTTTCATATAAAACAACGCGGAACCTGTGCTTGGTAACTCTCAGGCAAACAAAAACGATTACCAAAGTTTCATAATTACGTGAAGATCAGCATTTAATTCATCTGGTGAATATTTTGTGAATTAGGTAATCATTGAATTCATCACTCAGTTTTCTATCAATACAAAAACCTATCCTAACATTTACTAAAGAACTGAAAAGCATTCGCCACGGACGTATATGATAATGAGCCCTACCTATCATGATCCGGAAACCATACAAAATATCAGAATGAAAGATGGGAAATAATGGTATTACGGAAATGTTTCAAACTTATGTAAGGTCCATGCAATATTGACTGATGTGTTGCACGGCTGCAAGCTTGGTTCATGTAAGATGATCAACATTGCCACACTAAAGTGAACGTTCAGGGAATAACTTTAGGGTTGTTGAGGCGTCGCTCATTATTAAATGATAATTTTAAGCAAAAACTAGAACAATTGTTTCAGTGCTGAGCTATGGAGTTGTGGGGGAAATATACGATACAAGTTGCATATGTAATACTACCGTATCTTCATAGATCTCCATAGATCTATGGAAATACGTTAACTACGACTGGAGAATGCCTTTGAGGTTCTTCGTCATAAGTTAGAACGAAAGAAGGATTTACATTGAAGAAAATTAAATTTATTTTAATGCTAATGTAATTTACGTTGCTCATATCTAAATCACAATTTGTGACTTCCTAGCATTTTTCAATATTTTTTATCAACCTAGAACTTTTGGCACTGCCCATTTCCATGCTTCGTAAATCATGCAAAATCACACGAGAGCACCTTGGCGCCACACTCCGGACTCCGACCGGCAGCAAAGCTCTCACTAGTCAGGCGGTCTGCTCTATTACTTAATAACATGAATTCTTTGCCAAGCGTTGTTTGCACCTCAGTGTAAATGGAGGATATGATTGGATTTCACTTATCTTGATCTCTTCGATCATCCGAGTGCCATTTCCAACATAGTTTGGACCGTAGTAGCGATTATGACACCTCGCCGATGGAACTGCAACCTGCCATGGCAGGCTAACTCTTCATCCTCTGCCTCCCCTGCTCTGCGCTGCCCTACTCTGAGCTGCCCTTCTCTTCGCTGCCTTGCTATGCGATGCCCTGCTCTGCGCTGCTCTGCGCTGCCCTACTCTGCGCTGCCCTGTTCTGCGCTGCCCTGCTCTGCGCTGCCCTGCTATGCGCTG